>JANHFX010000658.1:14098-26427 GCA_027560015.1 Chloroceryle amazona | reverse complement strand
GCTCAGCAGGAGGATTGTTTTGTTCCTCTCCACACAAAACCAATCCTAAAATACACCAAGGACTGCTCAGAAGCAACCTGGCTTCTTTCCAAAAAAAAAAAAAAAAAAAAAAAAAAAAAAAGAGTACAAGTTCATGGACTCATTTAGGAAGAGATGCTCCTCCATACCTGTTTCTGAATAACATGCAAGTAGAAAAATCCTGGAAAATCTGTCCAGCTAGGGACTTGCATCGTGGTTTGAGTTAGAACTAATTCTGTTCAGTTGTTTTACTTTTCAACCAAGTCTCTTCTCACTAACTGCACTTTCTGAAGTTAATGGCAGATTTTTGCAGGCAGTGTCTGCTTCTAGCAGTGATAATGCCTGATGTTTAGAGTTCCTACCAGGGGTTGGCATGTAGACCAAGGCCACTGCTACATCCTGTGTAGCATGTTGGGGATGCACAAAGTAAAAGGTTACACCTGTAGAGAAGAGTGGGTGGGACAAGTGGCCCTAAACTGACCAGCAAGGTATTCAAGCCCATATACATCATATTCAGATAACGCTAAGAGATCATGAAGTTCAAACTCTCTTTTTCAGTGGTCAGTATCTGAGGAAGACTCCATCCATTCTCCCTTTGATCCCCATCCATGAGTTCCTGAATCCAATTCCTGTCTGCTGCTGAGCCCAATCTGGGACTTCCCCAGTGACTGCTTCACAGCATCAGTGGTGACAGTGATGTAATTGCCATTGAGGGGATGCGTGTGTATTGGGTTCAATAGTGGTTTTGTATATATTTGTATATACTCCATCTTTTATTTATTATTTTCATTAAAGCTATTTTAGTTTTCTAATCCAAAAGTCTCACTCCCTTATTCCGTTTCTCTTCCCTTTGGGGAAGAGAAGACAGTATCTTTTATAGGTCTAGTGGGTGGCCCTGACAGAGAGCAGAACAACTGCTCCCCCATAATCCAGGAGGAAGCAGTTAATCACCTGCTACAGCACCTGGAAACTCACAAGACCCTGGTGCCAGATGGGATCCACCTGGGAATATTGAGGGAGCTGGCAGAGGAGCTCACCAATCCTCTTGACATCATTTATCAACTGTCTTGGCTAACAGGGGAGGTCCCAGATTACTGGAGGCTTGCCAATGTGACACCCATTTATAGGAAGGGCCAGAAGGAGGATCTGGGGAACTACAGGCCTGTCAGCCTGACCTTGGTACCTGGAAAAATGATGAAGAGGCCCATCTTGAGGGAGCTCATACGGCAAGTTCAGGACAGCCAGCAGATCAGGCCCAGCCAGAAGAGGTTCAGGAAAAGCAGGTTCTGCTTGACCAACCTGGTCTCCTTCTATAACCAGTGGATAAGAGAAAGGCTGTGGACACTGTCTACCTGGACTTTAGTAAGGCCTTTGACACCATCTCCCACAGCTTTCCGCTAGAGAAACTGGCCGCTCATGGCTTAGACAGGTGTATTCTTCACTGGGTTAAAAACTGGCTGGCTGGCCAGGCCCAGAGAGTTGTGGTAAACAGTTAAATCCAGTTGGTAGCCAGTCACCAGTGGTACCCCCCAGGGCTCAGTTTCAGGGCTGGTTTTGTTCAATATCTTTATCAATTATTTGGATGTGGGGATGGAGTGATGCCTCAGCAAGTTTACAGATGACATGAAATTGGGTGGGAGTGTTGATCTGCTTGAGGGTTGGACAGCTCTGCAGAGGGATCTTGATACGTTGAATCAATGGGCTGGGCCAATTGTAGGAGGTTTAACAAGGCCAAGTGGCAGGTCCTGCATTTCCATCACAACAACCCCAGGCAACCTACAGGTTTGGGGCAGAGTAGCTGGAAAGATGCACAGCAGAGAAGTACACCCAGATGAGTATGAGCCAGCAGTGTGCCCAGGTGGCCAAGAAGGTCAAGGGCATCCTGGCTTGTATTAGAAATAGCGTGGACAGCAGGAGAAGGAAAGTGATTGTTCACCTGTACTTGGTACTGGTGAAGCCACACCTTGACTACTGTGTTCAGTTCTGGGCCCCTCACCACAAAAAAGAAATCCAGTTACTGGAGTGAGTTCAGAGAAGGGCAACCAGGCTGGTGAAGGGTCTGCAAAACAAGTCCTATGAGGAGGGGCTGAGGGAATAGGGATTGTTTAGTTTGGAGAAGAGGAGGCTGATGGGAGACCTTATCACCCTGTACAACTACCTGAAAGGAGGTTGTAGTGAGGTGGGTGTGGCCTCTTCTCTCAAGTAAGTAAGGACAGGACTAGAGGGAATGGCACCAGGGGAGATTTAGATTAGATATTAGGAAGAACTTCTATATTGAAAGAGTAGTCAGGTGCTGGAACAGGCTCCCCAGGGAGGTGGTAGAATCACCATCCCTGGAGGTATTTAAAAAAAATGTGTTGTTGACGCACTTCAGTACATGCTCTAGGGGGATGGTGAGGCAGGATTTTTTGTGTTTTTGTTTGGGGAGTTGTTTTATTTTTGGTCAATAGTTTGACACAGTGATTGTAGAGGTGTTTTCCAACCATGACAATTCTGTGATTCTGTGACCCTAAATCTTGACAACTAGTGAGCTACATCAGCCACCTACATACAGTTTGCTGGGTATCAAAGAGGACTGTGAAAGTTAACTAATTGTCCTGAATGAGATATATGAAAAGTTGTTAGGAAATCAGAATGGTCACTACAAAGTCTTAAACATCAAAAAGAGTGGAGTCTGCTTGCAGAACCACCATGAGTTTCCCAAAGGATTTCCATGGAGCTCTCCCTGTGGTACCACCTTCCAGCTTGGATACAACCACATCACTGGCAATTTTCATAGCTTCTCACTTTGCATACACATTATGCATCACGAACATGCCTTCTCACACACAAAATATTATTCTCATATGGAAAATCAGCAGTTTCTTTTGCATGTAGGTTCAGTCTTTGTGTACTTAACATGCAAAAAAGTACGTGAAAATTTCATACTAAATGTACATTGCACAAGGAACGACGACATACTGAACAGCTAAGTAGAATAGAATCATAAAATGCTTTTAGTCATAAAGCACTTTTAAAGGTCAGCTTGTCCAACCCCCCTGCAGTGAGCAGGGACAGCTTCAACCAGAGCAGGTTGCTCAGACTCTGTTCAACCTGACCTAGAATGGTTCCAGGGATAGGGCATCTACCACCTCTCTAGGAAACCTCAGCCGGTAATTCAACACCATCAGTGCAAAAAATTTATTCTTTCTATCTAGTCTAAATCTACCCTCTTTTACTTTAGAACCATTACCCCTTGTCATGTTGCAACAGGCCCTACTACAAGGATTGTCCCCATCTTTCTTACAAGCCCCATTTAAGTACTGAAAAGTTGCAATAATGTCTCCCTGGGGCATTCTCGTCCAGTCTGAACAACCCCAACTCTCTCAGCCTTTCTTCACAAGACAGGTGTTCCATCCATCTGATCATTTTTATGGCCCTCCTCTGGACCTGATCCAACAGGTCCATGTCTTTCTTATGCTGAGGACTCCAGAGCTGAAAACGGTACTCCATGAGGGATCTCACTAGAGTGGAGAAGAGGGGCAGAATCACCTCTCTTGACCAGCTGCCCACACTTCTTTTGATGCAGCCCAGGATTCACTTGGACTTCTGGGCTGTGAGTGCACATTGACGGCTTATGTCCAGCTATTCAACCACTAGTACCCTCAAGTATTTTTCCCCAGGACTGCTCTCAGTGAAGTACAATTCATACATTTTAAGATAATGCTTTCTCTTCCTACTCTTGCCTCTCCAAAGATCCTTCTTAATTCACAGAGCCAGCCCCATACCCACTTGCCTTCAAAACATCCACAAAGGTTTGTGAATGTATAATAAATGCACAAGATGTGTCTCCCATGAATTGCACTAATAAGGGTAGAGCTGCATTTCAATCAAATGAACAATAATTATGTACTTAGAAACCTTTCTTAATGTACTTAGAAACCTTTCTTAATGGGCTGGTAGCAGTGAAAAAGAATGTCTTCACTCAACTGTGCAATGCAGCCTCTGTCTATGAAGATCCAAAGAGGGTTAATAGTAGCATGAGGAGGATGGGGAATGCCTTTCTTCCTCTCTGCTTCCCGTGGATTGTGCATCTCTAAAACTACCAAGACAACTCCAGAGCACTGTCAGTAATTTCACCAACATGCACAGCTGTGTTCCACAAATCTGAAGAACAAAATCGGACTCTTTCTTTGAAGATAGACCATCCTTTTCCTGTGGCCTAATTTGGATTCAACATTAAAAGCATATAAAGCTCAAAATGGAAAATCACTCATAATTGAACTTGTAAAATATAGAATCTACTTTTCATGAAACAATCTCAAATTCTACTTTTTTTCTCATATGGGTGATGAGGGCATTTTCTCTCATACTGATGTGATTTAAATAGCCTTCCAGAGTGCAAGATGACAATTCTGATCTCTAGCAAGTAGGACACAACCCAAGGTGGAAAAAAAAAAAGACAGCTTTGTATCTGACTCCAAGTGTACAAAGGTCAAGCAAGAGTCTTCTGGGTCTGGAATCATGTCCACAAGGACTGTCAGCCTTCTGAGACAAAAGCAGTATATGACAGAAGAACACATAGGCAATAGCAGGATACCAATGACCTGTCATGAAATTCAGACACTGTTGGGTATTATGATAATCCACTAAGATAATGCTGTACACTGCTAGTGAGTAATCAGTTTCAGAGCATGCTTAATAGAAGGAATGTTACACTAGCAACACAAAGAGTTCTGAAATGTGAAACATCTTCAGTTTAGCAGAAAAAGTTGTGATATATTCAATAAACTGTTTGGCTAAGATCCCGGGGCCACAGTTGCGCCCAGCTGATGTACAACCTCCACACAGAGACCAGCACGCAAGGTGCTAGTAAAATGTCCCCAAACAGGAAGTCTTAATGGGTCCTTGCAAAACCTGGCTACTGTGCTATTCATTCTTCAGCACCATCTACTGGTACCATATCTATCATTGAACTATTTATTTGCCTGTAGGCCATGGCCAGCTGTCATGTGCCCATTCCTCCAAGAAAACCATGGAACCCACCAGGTCCCAAGTCTCTCTGTCACTAACAACAACCTTTCCTACATGGTGGATACACCATGACGACACTTCAGCGTCTTACCAAACTCCTTCCCATGCTGGAGATCTAAAGCTCATATGATACCAGGAGCCTAGATTAAGGCTGTTCCAGCTCAAGAAATGAGCAATTTCATGGCCAAAACATTGCTAAACATACCCGCAATACTGACCTACAAATATCCCTGGATCAGCTGGTGTTTGCTATCTGACAAGCACTATCTATCTTTCTCTTCACACTTCTGTTGTTACCTTTTGGGCTTCAGTTGCATCTAAATGGCATCACACTTGACTGACTTGGACACTGGCATTCCACTCATTCAAGAGTGGCTTCAAGAGGACAAGAGACAAAGTACAAGGCACAGCAGCATCCCCAAGGATGGTACACACACTAACCACATGCAAAAATGCTAGCTTTGTATGGTGCAAATACAGATCACCCCAAATGAGCCTCCCCAAACTGGAAAGGTGTTTGTGTGTCAGCATGCAGGCTCTGAGTGGCACTCATAAAACCAGTCCACAGTAAATACTGGAAACAGGTTCCAGCTGGTTAGGCTGCTTCTGAAAAGCAAAGCCATTTAAGGAAATGCTCCCATTAATAGAAAGAGGCTTTCTGGGGCTACATGGACAGTTCTGGAGACCAGTCAGTACAATACAAAGACTCTCATCTCTGCTTCAGTGTCCCCATGCCCTGTTGATTCACTGCTTTAGCTGAATGTTGAGAAAGCGTTGACATGGATTACAAAGTGATGTTTCAAGTCTACATGCGTTCTTAAATCCAGGCCCTTGGTAGCTTTTTTGTTGCACGAGAGAAAGGACAGAAAACATGAAATAAAAACCCACTGCAAGCACCTTCCCAGGGCACAGGCACAATCACCTAAATGTCTGAAGCCCAGCAAGTTCCACATCCTGCTCACCCACCAGCTCGCTCACACCATCCCTCTGACAGCCTCCAAATTGATCAGCACCATTCTATTTGTTTAAATGGTGATTGCATGGGAGCTGATTGGCATCTTTGCTCTCCTGGAGCAAAAGCCCTGCCAGCCCAGCACACAGTTAGAAATAACGACCATTTCTCAGTGATGATGCTGGGCTACTTAGTAAAGCATAGTTCGAAGAGAAGATGAACACTACCAATAGAAAAAAAAATAAAAATAAAATCTCACCTGGGACTTTTCAGCCTATTTTGGGAAGACACAGTATATGTAAAGATTAATAAATAAATAAATATAATAAAAAAATTAATCTTTCTTATCTTATTCCATAAGAAAGCACTTTTGAAGATTCAGAACAGAAGTTATCCAAACAGAGGAAAGGACTCAGATAGGGATGATGACTACTGACATTCCACTTTAAGCCAAATTTTTAGGTCTGAACATGAAATCTAAATATACAATACATAATGTAAGCAGAGTGAATTTCATCCTTTTCCCTTGAACTCTAATCATTTTTGAATGACTTATTAAAAATCCTGACGTTAAAAGCTGATTTCCTTTTATATACAACAGTGCACAAATAAAAGAGGCAACTGATTAAACAGGGAACATGACAGTATTCACTTGACAGCATACTTTGTAAAAAACAAATTAAGCATGTGTGGTGCACGTGCACATGTGTGGGTGAGGAGGGGTGGTTTCTTCACTCTTCTCTTTAAGAATAACCATGTGCTGTTTTGGCACTTTTAATTTTAACATATCCAGCTAATTATGATTTTTTAAAAAGGTGGTAGTTCCTCTTTAAAGAGACAAAACATTTTAGTTTGCCTTTATATTTATTTCAGTAAGTTTATTTTGAAGTAATGGAGCTTAAGTTGCATTCTTGAATGGCTTGTATTCCATCTCCAAAAATTCTAATAACTCCAGAATATATAACTTAGTCCTTCTTGTTGCAAACAAACTCTAGATTATATTTATAATAAAACCCAAGTGATGCTACCAGTTATTTTTCAAAAAGTCATGGCAATAAGATGTCTATGTATTGCAACTTCATGTACTTATTCAAGACCAAAAGAAAACTTCTTCTGAATTAAATTATAAGCATGCAGTATCCCGATGCAATTAAAAAGGAGTAGAATAGCTAAACACGATTATTTTCTGTGTGAAAACAACCACATCTATATCAGCAAGAATGTAGCATGAATGGGAGCAATTTTCCCATAACACCATACATTAAAGCAAAGCTGCTCTCAGAGTGGGTGGGCACATGAGACATGGTTTTCATGTCAACCATTGCATACTCTGAGGCTTCTGCTGACAAGAGAGAAGCCAAAGGCATCCACCCCATAGTACATTGAGCTGTTTCTTACCTGTGTTACCACTGAACCAAAGACTTTGCCTTTAAAGAACAATTTATTCCAAAACACAGCAGGCAGATTTCCCTTAGCTCTGTGCTTCCTCGGCAACACATTTCTCCAGATCTTTTCTGTCCATTTGTGAGGTGGGCATACGCATTCAATAACTTACACATTTGTCTGTATTAGATACTATTAGCTTCCCAACTGAATATCAATTAAAAGAAAAATTTATAAGAAACATTGAATGTACCAGACAGCTTGCTTTCAGAAAATTACAAATCCATGCAAGAACATAATGACACAATGACTTTGAATGAAAATAACAACAGTATAATCCAAGCCTAGGAAATGATTCCTCTGATATTATGGTCACAAAACACTAAGGCTGATTTTTTTGGTACAAATCAGACTGTGAACCTCAGCCTATATGGCTACCCCAAATAATATCAGTTATCTCTGTAAAACTCTCCTGCATTAAGAGGACCAGCACAAGCCTACTTACCACCTAATGGCAGCTGAGGCTCACTGGAACTGGGAGAAGCACTGAGATGCCGATGCCTTGTCCTGACGCTTAGCACTGGGATTAGTTATGCCCACATTGAATAACCAGAGGGGACATGCTGCCAAGTGATAGAACTGATACCAACCAGCCAGATCACATACCAAATTACTAGCTAGCAGCACAGAGTAGATGGTATGTATCCTCTCCAGCATATGACTGATCCTGCAACCTTAAGCGACACTGACATCCAAGGACTATTTGCCAAAGTACTGACTACTGCACTCGGCTCTGGGGTCATACATCAAATGCTCACATGCACTGACAGATGTTTATGTTGGTCATCCTGATTTAACTCGCATTACATCATTTATCAAGCTACTGATGTTATCACAAACAATTAAACAAGCTGCCAAAGGAAACTCAAACACAAATTTGATTTTCTTGTGGTATGAGGGCATTACTCTCCAGACTGCATCTTGCTTTTAAATCAAACTGAGTAACTACAGATTTTTTAATTCATTTGAATACCATATGAAAAAGAGCCTTTTTTTTTTTTTTTTTTTTTTTTCTTTCTCAGAAGACTGATTTCATTCATCATTTGACCATCACAGAATGAATAAAAGGTAACAGGAGGGTCAGACTTTGAATCACAAATTCTTGGTATAAAACTAAACACAGTTTCATGCTTTAATAAAGGAGTTATTCAGGCTGGGATTCATTGAAATGAAGCTACTTTAATTCCTGAATATCTACTGCATTATTCAGTGCTTCCAGTCACTTGTGGTTTGCATCTGAACTATCTTAACATTCTGAAAATAACTGAAAGGTTTGAGGGATCAAAATTAATAAACAGAGGAAGCCCTCAATCTAGTATGTACATAACATGCTTGCTGCCTGCCACTGAAATACAGTCTTATTATCAAATACAAGGGGTTAAATTTAAACTCCATGACAGCCTGCTTGCTTGCTTATCATAAAGTATGGGGAGGGAATAGGAAACACTTCACACATCTTTTCTGCTTCTAATATTTTTTGAGTTTTCTAGTACCAGCTTTGCTTGAATGTGTAATCATTGTGGAATGGCTTCTTATACCCTTGCTTCACTACATAATACTTTCCCTTTTTCCTTCTGTAAGATTCCTCATGAAAATAGATGGTGTTTTGGCCCTAAGGACAGCGCATAATGTACTGTCTCTAGGGAAAAAAAAATAAAATTATTAAGACATTTTCCATTACTTAGAAAAAAAAACAGCACATGAAGTACTACTGTATTTCTTTTATATACATGACCTCAGAGATAGATGTATACATACACACAAATGCATTCAATTTTCAATTTAGCTATTTATAGAGCTCTATAATTTGTCCTGTCTCAAGTTTTAGTAAGCCTTCCCTGACAGTTCAGTTCGGATGGTTTCACAGCCTTTCATTTTGCTTTGAATTGATATCCATGGAACATCCCCTCCCCACCCCTGCCTCCTCCTAGAATATCATTTAATATTTTACTCATTAAAGTGTCTGGTTGTTTTACTGAACTCATTACCAAAAAAAAACAACAAAAAAAGTGGTTTTTTTCTTTCCCAAGGAGCTGTGTGTATTTTGTCAGTTTTTCTTGTAATCTCCTAGTGGCAAAGCTCACAGATGCAATTGAGTCCATCCACAAACACCTTTTTTTTTTTTTTGCTAATGTAGCATGTGACACACATCTAGAGGGTTTGGGCAGAGTCACATAAAGGTCTTCTAGACATGCTGTTGCTCCCTTAAGTAGAAGCAATGCAGCTTTTGGGAACAACTGAGCGCCATGGAGCCTTCCAGTCAAACCAGCAGCAGTTCCAAAAGATGGGCCTCCATATGATACTGTTTGCTTGCTCCTCTTCCAATGAGAGGAGCAACAAGACTGAAGTGCTCAGAGATCTCGAAGCAGGCAAAACTTGTCGTCAGCCTTGGAGTCAGTCTACTCTTATGTCCTTTCATATTTCATCAAACTGGCCTGTCACAGGGTGAAGGATGCCCCTAGGACAGTTGGGTCTGGTGGTACTTCATCTCCTCCCATCCCATTTCCAGTTCTCCAGACTGGGAGGCAAGGCTGAACTGCAGAGCAAGCCATCAACCTCCTGTTGCATGTATCCACACTGACAGCTAAATGCCTGTTTGTTGAACTTCCAGCTAAGTTCTGCTTTTGTCTGATAAGAAATCACCCCCTTGCTGTGTCACAGCTGGAGCACACACGCACACAAGAACAAGACAGAAACAACTAATTGCCCCCTTCCACCACAGAGCTCAGCCTACTGGGGCTAGAGGCATACAACCTGAATAAAGGACAGAGAGGTAAAGCTCAGAAAGTAAAAATCTATTAAAGCAAAAAGCCATAAAGCAGGTAACAGCTTGCTGACAGACTTTTCAAATTTAAGTGTTAATTGTTCAGAACCTATGTCTAGATTTTTCTTCAGAATGCAGTTTCCTGGCACATAGTACAAGTTGTTCTAGCCCTGCATGTCAGCGCAGCAGGCATTCTGTTCCAAAGGTTATTACAGAACTATTGAATGTTTTCACGCCAAATGTGTCCAAATAAAACACAGGAGAATGAAAATACTTTCCCTGGATAGGTGATTGTTTCATTAGGTGGGTTTGTTTATTAGGAGAATAAAAGTTACAGCTAAATATAAAAGTAGATATATCATAATGTTGTCCAAGAACTTGAATAACATGTCATTCAGCCTGCACACTGTGGAAAGAACATGAAGGTCAAGTCTAAAATAAGATCAGTGACTGTCTGACAAAAGAAACATGTAGGAGGTAGAACAGGAGAACTTTCCATATTTTTTAAATGAATTTTTTCATTCAAATTATTGCTTACCTTTCAACAGGTCTGATGCAAAACCCTGCTGAACTTTGTGCAAAACTTACTGCTGAATTCAGCATGGTTTTGATCAAACCACTGGCAAACCTGCATTAGTCATTTGTGCCAACTGTTTACTTTTTGCATTATGCTCAGTTGGAAAAATGAAACAAGGCTGCTCTGTTACATTTTTGGCTTTAGAGAGTTTTACTTTCTACTTCAGCCCTCTTATTCTGCTTTCCTTGAAGTCAGAGACTTCAGCAAAGCTACTGCTACCTCTTAAAGGTAAGCACATCTGGGTTTGCAGCACTGGGGAGCTAACAGAATCCCTGGCAAGGGCAAAAAGAGGAAAAAAGAAAAAGACTCAAACCACTACTCAAAATACTTTACAAAATCCAAAGCATTCCTTTTTCATTTTGTTCATCCAACAAAACCCAAAGTGAAGATAGAACATCAGGGACTCAGCATGTCCAAAAGAGCAACAAAGGCAGGAATTTCAGCCCTTGCCCTCAATCATTCCTCAGCAAGTCTTGTTGGAGAAACAGGGAACTCATATCTCCGGTTTTGACAGAGATATCCAGCGTACTCTACTTTTATGTCAGTCAGTGATGCCAGGTGTACGTTATTCTTTCCTCCCTTATATTCACTTTTCATTATAGTTACAGCCACCTCCCTGTAGAAGGTGTTAAAAAAAGAGCCTTGCAAATGCCCTAATTTCCCTCCCCAACAACCCCGTTGGCAAAATCCCATGACCGTGAAGCAAAGGCAGACATAGAAACTAGCCCAATGCCAAGGTCTGGTGGCAGCTGCCCTACCCTTCCCTTGAGCTGTGGCAGGCCATCCATGTATTTTATAGAGCCATTTTAAAACATCCATTGCCAGCACATCACTCTGAGGGAGAATTCTAAGGGTTTCCAGGAGGAAGGGTCTGGGGCAGAGGAGGGAGATGTGGGGTTAAAGCATCCTCACCACACCTCCCCAGTCTGTCCCTGTCCTCTGGAGACTCCACACCAAAGCTCAATGTGGATGAGGGCTCCAGCTTCCCTTTAGCAAGGCCCAGACCCATAGCTACCTTTTTACTACTGGGCATTCCTGTATTTCAAGTGGGAGCTCATGTCAAATGAGTCACACGGTCCTTTCTCATTTCTCAGTCACAAAGATATCTCCCTGGAGCGGCAGAGGCAAGGAGGGAGGGAAGCAGTCTATAAGGTCTCTGTCCAGGGGAGATCTGTGTCTTCGAGGGACGTCTGACAAGGCTGCAGGAGAGGTAGCGCAAGCCAGTGCTCCATAGTGCACCAGCATTACTAGGGAGTCAGGACTGTCCCTGGCCAGAACCTACTGTGGGGCAGGGTGGCTGCAGGGACAGGTCCTGCTCAGATCCATGCTTCATAGCCCCCTTCTGCCTGACCTCCAAACTCTGGGGCAGACATGGCCCAAATCAGTATCACACTGATGGATGGTATACAATGGCTTTGACCCTAACAATCCCACTGTCAATGCAGTATTGTTCTGGCTCTATTAATAATTTGCATGTTGACTAATGGCCCGGGGCGGGGGGGGGGGCGGGGGGGGGGGGGGAGGGGGGCAGGGCCAGAGGCAGGAGAGAGAAGAGAAAAAAA
>JANHFX010000658.1:0-13998 GCA_027560015.1 Chloroceryle amazona | reverse complement strand
ATCACCGAGTCCAACCATACCTACAAGAATAAAGAACACCTAAATACCTGACCACTAAAAGGAAACAACACCAAAAATCACACACAAGCCCCCTGCATGCCAGCCCCTACAGCATGTCATGAAGCACCATGTCAACTCGTTTCTTAAATACCTCCAGGGATAGTGACTCAACCACCTCCCTGGGCAGGCCTCAGCACTCTGGAAAGAGTTTCTTCCTAATTATCTAATCTAAACCTCTCTTGCTGCAACTTCAGTCTATTTCCCCTGGTTCTGTAATTAGTAATTAAGGAGAAGAGGCCAACAACCACCTCTCTACAACCTCTTTTCAGGTAGTTGTAGAGGGCAATGAGGTCCCCCCTCAGCCTCCTTTTCTCCAAACTAAACATGCCAAGCTCCCTCAGCCTCTCCTCATATGACTTGTTCTCTAAGCCCCTCAGGAGCTTGGTAGCTCTCCTTTGGACACATTCCAAGACCTCAGTGTCCTTCCTATAATGAGGGGCCCAGAACTGAACACAGTACTCAAGATGAGGCCTCACAAGGGCTGAGTACAAGGGCACAATAACTTCTCTTCTCCTGCTGGCCATGTTATTCTTTATACAAGCCAGGATCCTGCTGGCCTTCTTAGCCACCTGGGCACAGTGCTGGCACATGTCCAGCTGACCGTCTAACAGCACTCCCAGGTCCTTTTCTGATGGGCAGCTTTCCAGTCACTCATCCCCAAGCCTGTAGCACTGCTGGGGGTTGTTGTGACCGAAATGCAGGACCCGGCACTTGGCCTTGTTGTATCTCACAAAATTGGGCTTGGACCATTGATCCAACCTATCAAAGTCCCTCTGAAGAGCCTCCCTGCCCTCAAGCAGGTCAACACTCCCACACAATTTGGTGTTGTCTGCAAATTTAATGAGGGTACTCTCGATCCCCACATCCAGGTCATCAATAAAGATGCCAAACAAGACTGGCGCCAAAACTGATCCCTGAGGAATATCGCTGGTGACTGGCAGCCAGCTGGATTTCACCCCATTAATCACAACTCACTGGGAATGGCCAGCCAGCCGGTGAAGAATACATTTGTCTATACCATGATATGCCAATTTCTCCGGGAGAATGCTGTGGGAAACTGTATTGAAGGCCTTACAAAATGCCATTTTCTTCTGAGAAATGGCAAAATAAGAAGACTGACTTTATTACAGAGCCAGAGGTAAAACTAGTCATTGCAAGATATTTAATATCTAACTTAATCATTCAGCCTTTTGTCACTTCAAGGCAGGGTCTTGAGAACCCAGGCCATTTAGCTATACTGAAGAGCTCTTGTCCAGCAAGTTTGGTAGGGACCTTAATCACAGGAAACTTACTTTAGTGGCACCCAAAGGCTCTCCTAAAATGCTGGTGACAGTCAACTTTCATAGAAT
The DNA here is from genome assembly GCA_027560015.1 of Chloroceryle amazona. Lineage (NCBI taxonomy): Eukaryota > Metazoa > Chordata > Aves > Coraciiformes > Cerylidae > Chloroceryle > Chloroceryle amazona. Next base: position 12,589 of record JANHFX010000658.1, on the reverse strand, counting down.
CATCAAGGTTGGAAAAGACCACCAGGATAATCAAATCCAACACCCTACCTAACACTTCCATGGTCACTAGACCATGCTCGGAAGTGCTAGATCTACTTGTTTTTTGAATACGTCCAGGATGGACAGACAGTCCATCCCTTCCAAGAGAATGGGTAGCTTACTACAGATATCAGTGACTATACACCAACCAGCTCCTCTGCCACTGCCTATTTTAGCTCTAGGCCAGTTATTAAAAGTTTCATTTGTGAGAATGATGTATTTGTGTCTGCAGTAGGGAAAGAAGGGAGCAGAGAGAGGAGAAAAGAACAAGTTTTCTAAAATAAACTCTAAGCCCATTTATACAGCCTAACAACATGCCAGTGACACACAGAATGACACAGAATTATCATAGAGGCTGGAAAAGATCTCTGAGATCAAGTCCAGCCTAACACCTGACACCACACCACCTAGCTAGAGCATTTCACTAAGTGTCTCATCCAATCTTTCCTTAAACACCAGAAGGGGTGGCGACTCCACCAACTCCTGCAGCAGGCCATTCCAGTGTCTGATGACCCTTTCCCTAAGGAAGTGCTTCCTGATATCCAACCTAAACCTCCTCTGGTGCAGCTTCAGGCCATGCCCTCTCGTTCTGTCGTCAGTTGCCTGGGAGAAGAGTCCAGCCCCGACCTGCCTACAACTACCTTTCAGGTAGGTGTAGAGAGTGATGAGGTCTCCCCTGAGTCTCCTCCAGGCTGAACAGCCCCAGTTCTCTCAGCCTCTCCTTATAAGACTTTCCCTCCAGTCCTTTCACCAGCCTTGTTGCTCTCCTCTGGACCCACTCCAGCACCTCAATATCCTTCTTGAAGTGTGGGAAGGAAGGGGCTGAAGAATTCCTCTTCCTTCGGCCCATTAAACTGCCACAGAAGTCCCAGCCTGCAGGTTGTGCTACCATGCCCTATACGCCCTTCTGGCTGGGGGAAAATAAAACATTGTTTTTTTTAAAGGCAAAAAAATTCAGTTGCTTGCAGAATAAATACACTATTCCCTTGTTAAGCCATCAACTTCAACATACATGAAAAACATACAAAGAGATGCTTTGACAGGTTTCCCACCACTTGTGCCAATCATGCTGGAGACCAGAGGGGGAGCTCCCCATCTCATGATCTAAAGCATCGGAGAGGCTCATAAGCTCACCTCTAGGGTTGAGGCATGGCTTAACTGGCTGAAGCTAAAGAGGAGTAACTTCTAGAAAGCAGCTGTAGTCCTGGTGGGACGCAACCACCCCTGGCCAAAACAGGTACATCCCAGGCCAGCTTCCCTTTACAGTGGGGCACCTAGAGAAGCTGAAGAGGACTCTCAAGGCAAAACTCAGGACACTCTTGCTCTAGTTTTCCACTGCTGTACAGATATGCCCAATCATCTGTTACAAGCAAGACTTTGTGTGACATTTTAGAGATTCCTTTTTTAGGTCTGCCCACATGCTCACTACTGTATGAAGCTGGATCCTGAGAGTTTTAGCACTCATACTGGAAAAAACAGCTATTGACTCCAACCAGGCAAGGATTTCACACGTTCAGTGCAGAACCAAATACATGAATTTTTGATCATGGTAATTATTTGCAGACAGCCATGAGATACTGCAGAAGCCTGAACAGACTCTATGCAAGCTCATTTACTTGCAGCCTTGATTGCCACCTGACATTTCAAGTGACTGGTTTTATTTCCTCCCATGCTGGTGCACCACAGGCCAGCCCACTAGGAGGAAAGCCTTTCCCTCATGGCAGTGCCACCATTTACTGTGTATCTAGGCAACACAGAAAGGAACAGGTCAAGCTGAAACCTGAAAATAATGCAGACATTAGGTCTCCTTCTCAGTTATATTTGGGACCTTTTGCATCCAGCAGATTAGGGATTAGATATTTAGACAGCATGAGTTACTGCAATTTTCCAGATGACTATGGGAGAGAAGATTTGGATATGTCTAACCTGAACTAAAATTTGCAGACACTTGGAGCGTGATGTAAGATTTGCCTCTATCCTAAACCTCAGTTCAGTAAGATAGTTAAAACCAACTTCAACCTCATGATCAAGCCCAAAGGCTTAATTACTACTTTTTTTTTATGGCTTTTTCTGAAAATACGTAAACACTTAATGAAGCTTGTAAATAGAAGTAAAAGAATGTATGAAGTTACTACTTATGTGTGAAAGTAAGAGCTTATTGCTCCTTCCCCTGAAGTGGCATAGAAAGCTTTATACACATGGTGGGAATGGAAAAGAAAGGACAATTTCCTTCTTGATCTTTGCTGACACAAAGAAAAACACACTAACATTCTCACACTGCTCATCATTTCCCTAAATACAAACTAGAAATCAACACTTTAAATAGATCTGTTTAATCTGTTTCCATCACAAGCACTGCTACATATACCCAAGCAGTGGAGCTGAAAAAGTTTAAGCCTAATTCCATTCCTTCCTTCCTTTTTCCTCCTCTCTCCACTCAAATCTTACCCTCAGGTAGTTTCACAATCCGACTCACTTTGCTCCTTCCCAGGCTAGTGAGCTGCAAGAATGACAAATGACTACAGATTTGAAATTTATTCTAAAAAAACAACAGGTATTTTGTTCATACCTTGTATGACTTCTGTTTTTTTTGTGGTTAGTTGTTTTTGTTTGTTTGTTTTTTGTTTTTTTAATTATCAAGCCAACCCACAACAGCATTGTGGGCAATGATACAGCCCTAGTGTGCTGTATGGCTAGCAAGAATACTGATTTCATAGCCAGGTTAATTGAAAAAGAAAGATATTAATGATTTGCCCCATATCCTGTTGTGTACTGAAAAACAGAGCCTGGAAGAGGAAGTCAATTTTGACTCTATTTCTGTCTTGAACAATTGTGCAACAGCCTCTTTCAATCACAGTGTAGGAAAAATAGGATCTTTTCTTTGATTGTACCTGGAGCATGTACATAAATCTCTCATTGAAGTACCCTGAAACCCACTGAGTTTCCTTTTCAATCAACAAAATAAAATAACAGTAAAATGATGTATGCACTGAAGGATGATGACTATTTCTCTTAACCAACTCTAAATGTGGCAATTTATAACAGATCTTCAGTGCAGGAGTAAATTGGGGGATCTGGGTGATCTTAGCAACACAAAAAGCACATTTACAATTATTAACCTCTACAAAGCACATAGAAGGGTAAAAAGTATTCCCCAGATGGATGAGACCAGCAGAGCATCCATCCCAGTATCCCAGAGAAACAATGTAACAGATAAGTTTTTAACAGCATTCCTCAGCAAAATGTCTAACCTTGGCAACTGGTGATCTCATTTCAGCAGCTGATGTGAAATTTACCCCAAGGTGTATCACTGCCCTTTCAAACAATTTTATTCGAACATAAGTATAATTTTTTTCCCTTACTCTTATAAATACCTAAATCTTTTCCAAATGCAATTTAGTACTGCCACTCACAGCTCTCCCATAAAAAGAGCTCCAAAATGTTAATCATGTGCTGCAGAAAAGGTTGTTTATTAGTTGAAAAGTTCTAGCTTTTTCACTTGATGGATTTGGTTTGGGTTTGTTTTGTTTTGTTTTTTTGCCACATATACAAAGTAAATATAATTACAATTGTCCAATTAATTGCTTTTTCCTGTTTCTACTGAAGTCAATGACAACACTTTATAAAATCAGAGTTGTTTTCTTACTCATTCACTGTAAAAGCCAGAAACCTGCAAGAAACTTTCCAGAAAGGGGTATTTAGTAAAGTCTATCAATATACAGTAATCGTGAGAGCAAACCAAATTTAGGATAAAATAACAGAAAAAAATTCTAGACTTTTAGATGCATTTGGAAAAGTTACGTAGTTTCATAGTCTTTCAGGAGCCCAAACAAACAAAAAACAACAATAAAAATTATATTGTTAATGAAACTGAAAGCCAGAGTAAAATAAAAATCCCTCAAATCTGTCTTTCTGATTCATGTTTGCCAAGAAGGCCTGGATGTTATCCGTCTGGGGAAGAGAAGATTTATATATGAAATGGAAAATAAAACAGGCTGGTACTGCTCTCAGTATTTTGCTGCCACTGAGAAACAAGTGTTACTATTATTAGTACATCATCAGAAGAGCAGCCATGAGATGCTCATTAATAAATTATTTTTTAAAAAAGAACAAATCAAACAGGGCTGGGCTTCACCCTCCCAAGTACAAATAAAACAGGCCATGGAAGGAGGTGGGAAGGGCCAGACCTAGTACATGCTGTGGCTGATGGCTGGCTGCAGCACTCAGGCTGGCATCCAGCACCCAATTCCTGGTGCCTGCAGTGCTAATGGAAAGAAATGCTCAGAAAGGCCTGCAGAAAGCCAGGGACAGCCAGCCCTCCATGAAACTGAAAGACCAAACAGGCAAAGAACTAGACACCTGCCAAATACAAGCATGTGTGCAACAGGAGTGGGGAGCATGACCAGCCAGCATGCCACAGGGCACACAACTGCACAATCACCCCACCCAATTACCAAAATGGATGGAAACACAGTAGTCAAAAAATGAAAAATCACATTTCCACAGGAGAGCTGTTATTTAATCAGGCCTATGGTGCTGTTTTTTAGTTCTAGTTTCTCAACTACCAAGGCTGCTGACCCACACTTCAGGCCAGGAGTAAGCACTGGCCACCACACCAGCAGCCCCACGGTTGGACTGTGGTGCTAAAATGCTGTGTGCTATGCTGGCTAGACAGCTGCAGAACATGAGGGGAGACAAGGACAAAGATTGCTGGCAGCTTGCTTTAGTGAGCAGAGTAGCATACAGAGAGCCACTACTTCAGCTAGTCCGACCTCAAGCACCTGGGAACCCTCAGTGGTGACAGTAACTCCAGAGTCACTAAGCCATAAGGCTGGCTCTCCAGTGTGTCCAGCACAAATATTACACAAGGACAAAACCACAGCAGAGGTTTTGGAGCACTATCTGAGCACTGCTCCTGCTTCTACATCGACCTCCCTCCACCAGCCCAGGTCAACCCACCTTCTCATCAAAGACACCTGTATTGGGAACAAGGGCTTAAAGTTTGCTGATAATGCAGTACATAGCTCCTGTGCGGCCTTACAAAGAAAGGCCGCACACTGAGAAAGTGTTTCTGCTTCACATGCAATTTCACACATCATTGCATATGTCTTGTGATTCTTCTGCTAGAGCCCATGCATTGCCAACAGAGAAACACTTGTGCCTCAGCAGAAAAATTCAACTGTATTTCTTCATGTATTACCAACTCTGAATTTCAAACTACCTACTTGAAAAAGTAACCATTTGCTCTGCCCAGCAGAGTAAATGCAGCAGCCTGAGAGAGGCCTGTGTTAATGCATGCAATAACTTATTTCTCAATATTGAAAGTAAAACTTCATGGTTCTTTGCAATATCAAGGCAAATGACATCATCTCCATAACCAAGACCCCTGTTTCTGAAATGTTAAAGGTCATGGTCAATAATTTTCTTTTTCTTTTGTTTTTCTATTTAAAAAAAAAAAAAAGGAAAAAAAAGAAAAAAAAATAGAGACAAGACTTCTGAGAAAATACACCACCTCTTGTTATAGTTACAGAGAAAGCTACTATAAACGAAAGGGACTAAAGAACCACAATCATTTTCTCTTTCTGCCCGAGCTCTTCTCCTTGCTTCAGCACAGATCCTCCACAGAATTAATTTCTCACTCTTCACCAACAGCAAAATGAAAAATATTTTTACAATATTTTGAGAATTCAACTATAAACCCACAAAGCCACAAAAACTGGCAAAGGACCTAGAAGGTGTAGCACTTGAAACCCCCAATTAATTAATTTAACTGAGTGGATTTCAGGTAGTTTCATTTTATGAGTCAAACAGTGACTAGGGATTAGCCCCACTGGGTATTGAGGCATTATAAAACCACATGTTGCCACTAAAAAAACCTCAAAGTGCCTCTGCTTCAGTGCAGGGCATCTGGATCCAAGCAACACACCATCCTGTGCTGGATGAGCGAGAGGCTTTTGCTCCAGACTTACATGAGAAGCCATGTGCTGTGCAGGCAGGTACCTGGCCAAGCTGCTGAGAGAGCAGCACCAGAGCCTGAAAGGGATGAGGTTTTGGTCAGTACCCCATACACATACATGGGAAGGCCCCAGTGTCACACTGATATCCACAACCTCCAGAACTGTCCTGAAGGCAGATGCATCTGCCATCTCTTCCCTTCTTGAGGGGCCTATGGACCATTGTAGGGCATAGCACTCTCCTTATATCCTTTCCAAGGCATGCTAGTGAGCAAAGAAAAATAATTATTTACTAGTCAAAAAAAAAAAAAAAAAAAAAGAGGAAATTCAGTGATTAGGGCAGTCAACCCAGGAGAAGGGAAACCTGGAGTCTAACTGCTGGTCCAAGAAGTATTTATGCATTTGTCTGTAGATAGACACCTAAGAAAATAAATCAGAGAGCAGGAATTAGACACCTCAGTTCTTCCTCCATCAAATATGAAAACTCACACCTGCAGAAGGAGGAGGACTGTTGCAAAAGGGAAGGACACTGGTAAAACCAGCAGCCACCTGGCAGGCAAAGAGTACTGAGATGTTGGAGATGTGGGTGTAAACCCCACCCCAAGCTGGAGAAGGTCTCTTAGGCAAATCTCCCATTACCTCAGGAGAGTGCTCTAACCAAGGAGCCACCAGGAAAAGTGGGGGCTTCCCCCAGATACACTGGCACATCAGGATAGCACATGAGGGACAACAGCTGGGTCAGAGGATGCCTGCTGGCTTCGCAACTGTGAATGCTGTTCCCTGCGGCATGCCAACCAGCTCCCCTGTCTCAAGGCAGGAACAGGCTCTGTCTGCCTTGGGTGAGGAACCCCAGAGACTTCTTTCACTATTCTGGCCATGCAGGTGCTCAGAGGATGCAAGAGCTTACATTCCACCTAAGGTCCACTTCAGACATCTAAATCCTTCCCTCTATCTGGCCTTAACTCTTGAACAGAATAAAAAGCTGCAACAAAAGAACAGAATCAGATGAAAATGCATGACTATCACATTCCTAGTTCACATGTAACTATTGTAATTTAAAATAATGCTTTCTTGGCTGAATTTTCAACACAACACTGCTGCTCTCTCCTGGACTTCTCTACATTGTTTACATCAAAATGTACTTGTCTACGCAATTAAGTTGGTGCTTGTGACTCCTTCTATAGTTCTCATGCTTTTGTTTTGCCTTGAACAGTTCAAGGGGGAAGCTGTATGTTAAACTAGAAGTGCCCAGAGCTGAGAAGAGCTCCCACATACATTAGGTTGTGTACCCAAAGAGGGAATCTATCACTGTAAGACAAACACAATTGTTTCCTTTGCACTGTCTGCATCTCTTCAATGTTCCCTACATCAAAGACAAAAGTTGCCAAGTGCAACAGCCCACTTCTGAGGCAGTACTTCTGCAGCTGAAACACCAGGCTCTGAAATATGAAAAGAAGCTATTAAGCAGTCTGTCAGAAAGCATACATTATACCAAGTACCATGAAATTGCAGAGCCATAAAATTGGTTTTCTCCTCTTACTTCTTTTGTAACACAATTAAGATGCTATCCGGCCAAAGCACAATATTGCAGTATCCCAGCCTACATAAAAATCTCTGAAAGCTGCATTTCTTTTACACTAGAACCACAAACTAATAATACAGCCTCCACGCAGCAGTCCCCATGTGTTGCTTTTTCTAAGCTTAAAACAAACCCATGATGCTGTGTAAAGATATTAACAATCACCAGACACCATTAACGGTGATGTCTAGTGCCTAAAATTTAGATTCCACCAGCTATATCCCCTTCCAACCTGCCCTTCAATATGCTTTTTTCCTTCTACACTTTTCTTGCAATATAAAGAATTCGTGTCCCAAAAATACATTGAAAATTTACAGAATTGATTCAAACCAGATACAAACAGGAAAGATGTTACCAACCAAACTTCACACCCAAGTGTAAAACACTCACGGTGTCCTCCCTGTACTGCCTGTACAACACTCAAATCACGTGCTGTTCAACTTGCTGTGTAACATATGCTTGTGACTAACTCTGATGATGTCTTCTCTACACAGCCTCTAATAAACTTATCACTCCACAAGATACTGGGAAGCCACAACATAAAGAGTAAGAAGGCTACAACAGACAGCACTCCTGCTTGTTACAGAAACCTGCATGACAGGAACTTGCAGGCAGTCATGCTGAGGTCCTGCAAAGCCTCACCACCTACAAGGTGATCACCTACTTTGGAAGGGCCGTTTATGATGCTTTATGGTTCATACACAGGGTACGGTAAAGGCACCAAGCTGAAAAATGAGTGCATATGCTAAATCATCCTTTTCCACTGACAGAGCCTGAAATTTAGAAGAACAAAAAAAGAAAAATCCACCACCCCATGCCATCCTTGATTTCTTCTGTCTGAAGAGAGGATCCTAAAAGCTATGTTTGCAACTTCATGCTAGTCTTTTGCTCTTTGTAACCAGCTGTTAGGTTTTGCTTGTGTTTAATAAGCCCATAGCTCAAAGATACCAGCCAGACAGGCAAAAACCACCCTGGGGTAACACTTTGAACATCTTCTTCCATGTGTACATTACAAATAATATGCAGCAGTAAGTGACATCACATGCATTCAAACTGCAGAGGTTTTATTTATAGGAAGCCTCAATAAACAACTAAATAGCTACTGATAAAAAGCATCTTTACCTTTTAAAGGCAGACAGCATTTACAGACCAAGTTTCTTGTATTTCTAATCCTTGAGAAACAGCTCTAGCACTCATCCCATATGGCCAGTCACACCTGATATCACCTGTCTTCACATTCCCAGGTTTTTTATTACTTATGTTTCTCTTTACACAATACACTCACCGGACAATACTTCTCCAGCATACTTAGGGATTTGTTCCAAAGCTCACTGCAGTCAACAGAATGACTTCACTGGCTCTGCAAACCAAGTGCTCTAGCTCCACAAATGGGCTTCCAGCTTGAGGAGGGACTTAGGCAGAAGTTAGGCATCCCAGCCCAGAAGTGCAACAGCAAAATCCCTAACGCTTTAAATTGCTCATCTTTTAACCAGACAAGGTCTCCAAAAGCCTGAACTGTTTGCAGATTTACACCCACCCACCCCAGTTACCTGTTTTGTGGAAAAAAAAAGAATATCAACAACAAACCCTCTGTAGTGATCTATGGATAGGGAATCAGGCAATAGGTCTCCCTCTCCCATGCGTGGTCCCAACCACTAAATACTGGAGTCATTTTATATGTGTGTGTGTGTATATGTATGCATATTTGCAAATAGATGTGTATAAACACACAGGCACACACATTTTTTGCTCCCCTTTCTGGCCCCATGAATCTTTATTTTTTTCTTTGTGTTCGGAGAAGGGGAGAGCAGGAGAACAATCCAGCCTCCAATATAATTTGTCACCAGGGTTTTGCAGCAGTCCTCTAGGAAGTGCACAATGTGGATTCCTGCCAAGAAAAAGGTGCCAAAACCTTTGTCCCTCCACTAAGGCTGCACACAGATGTTCTCTGGATTGCTGGACACATATATCCTTTAGGCAGATGGGTTCAGCAGCAGGAAGGCAGCATCTTCATTAACAGCTATGGTCAATGTGGGTGCCACATTACTGAGCCTAACACTGACTTAGCAAGACACCCAGTGCTGAGAATTTAATGCTGTAATGCTTCACAAACACCACACTTCCAAACCATGTTAACCAGGAAACATATACTGTATTTTACAGTCCTTAACACATATGTCTTAAATGTGTGCTATGTAATTGAGTCAGCTCTCTATTTCACAGGGAACTAGACCTGAAATTGCTGGTGTCCAACCTAGTTGACCTCCACTTCTAGGAGACTTACTCCAGCTCTCAGCCTGTACATGAAGTTTTTTCTTCAGTATAGCTTTTGCCATTTTTTCCTCCAAAGCATTAATATCATAAGCTTTATATATAGGAGGTTTGGTTTGTGGGAGAGTGGCTGTAACATTTTGTTACAGTCTACCAATTAATACAGGGGAAAAAAAAGGAATGAAATACCCTCCCAATTTCAGTGTGGTTATTTATTTTAGAGAGAGAGAGAAAAGGGAGGGCTTTTGATTGAGTGTAAAAGCTGTCCATTTTCCAGAAGTGGAAATCTTCCCTTTCTTGATGATGCTGAAGCCAGCCCTAGTCAGAGGTGATCTGTACCCCAGAAACAGTCACCCATCAGATCACATCGAATACTCTTTCCAGAATACTTCCACAGACACAGATCCCAGAACGTTTGTTTCACCTCAAGACAAAGACAAATTTTTCACAATAGACACTTTCTGTACCATAAAACCCCACTCCAGTCACCACTGCAGCTGTAGACTCCAGCATTGATGGCCACCTGCCACCAACAACACTGAGACCCTATGTTTGTCATATGCCTGCCTGGCATGTCATCCCTAACAGGCAGAGATACCTACAGATGCATACACATGTGGTCTCTGCTGCCCCCATGGCCAGGACCTGCTGCAACATGCCTGCTCCCAGAACCTGGACGGGCATCTCTTTTGCCCCTTCCCACCTTGCTGTGGGACGCTGCCTTGACCAGTGCTGGTGCTGAAAGAAGGTGAGGGTGGATGGGGGTAGAAAAGCCAAGATGGCTGATGAAGTACATACCTCACTCATCCTTTTCACTCCTGACATGTAGCTGTTCCCCTCCTCCCAAACCACTTCACCATAAACGTGCAACAAGCTGAACAGATGGCAAAAGGCCTACACTACTTTGGAACACACAAATGCAGATGTCCCCTAGCAAAACTTTTACTCCCGTCAACAGGAGCGCAACCCCCTGGACACAGCCCACCCTGGACCCCCACCAGCCACGGACCAGAGCTGGGAAAGGGAACAAGCAATTGGAGGACATACCCAGCCTCCATTGTCCTGGATCCAGTTGTGCAGGTGCCGGTTCAGGTACTCAGTCATCCAGGTGGCAATGCTGTCTACAAGGGAAGACATCTCTCGGTTGACGCTCTCCACACACATCACACCACCAAACTCGAAGAAGGCCACAATCCTGCCCCAGTTAACCCCATCTCGGAAGAGCTCCTCCATCACTGCCACAAAGCGGCCCCTGGCCGTGAAGGGTGTCAGGTGCAGCTGGCCAGACATTTGAGCAAAGTCCCTCTGGTAGCGGCGGAAGAACTCATCCCCTGCCTGGCGCAGGGTGAGATGGACGACCTGGGGCACAGGGTGCAGCCTCTCGGGCAGAGCCGTGTGGCTAGAAGCAGCCGAGCCAGCGGGCTCAGGGTGCAGAGACACAAGCCCAGTGTGATCAGAGGAAGTCCCAACAGCAGCAGCAACAGCAGCAGGAGAGAGACCTGGAGGCAGGGGTGCCCTGTCCTCGCCGGCAGCCCAGTCATATCCCCTCTGTGAAAGTTTATAGTGGATATACTTCATCACTATCTCCCGGTTATCATAGCCTCTTCTCCCCGGATGAGCCATGATTTCCAAGAGGAAGCAGCAAGAAGAAGGGAGAGAGGAAGAAGAGGAGCAGGATGAACCAAAAAAAGTAAAGCAGCCAATAATAATAAAATTAGTAACATAAAAAATTATAATCCAGTTACTGTATTGGGCACTGTTTCAATCATGGTGATGTGGGGGAGTTCTCAGGGTCTCAGAAGTACTTTTGTCTTCTCAGTATTTCCTCCTCGGTTTGAGATGCACAGCATAAACAAGGATTTAAATGCTGTAAATATTTTACTTCCAGGTGCACATTTATTACTTATTATAAATTTACTTTAGGATCATTTCCTCCTTGGTGTTGAAATACATCTTAAAAAATATTATACCAATTCAGAATCAGGTGCGTTTTCTCCTAGGTGCTGAGCTACCATGGATACGAAGGAGCAGATGAACACACACTGCAATAACTGCAATTCAAAACAATTTGCTAAACAGCCTTGGATGAACGTTAATCCAATGCACTTTAAACTAGAAATCTCAACACTGGCTTTTTTTTTTTTTTAAGTTACACAAACTAAATTTCCTTTGTAAAGTACTTACTTGGACTATAAATATGTTCCTTTGACAAGTTTCCTCTAAAAAAAAAATAGCAACAGCAAAACCCAAACATCAGAAGTCTTCAGAAATGTTGAGTTCTGGCTGCTTTGATGCATCAAGCCACCAAGTGGATGAGAAAGGGACAAAAAAAAAAATCCCTATGATTTCAAATGTTTTTTCCCAGACTCCTGTTTAACAAACATCTCCAAAAGGTGTCAAAGGTCAGAAAATCCCGCCTCTGAGCCCAGGAAGGCGAACAACCCCAAAGAGATGGAAAATCCTGGAGGCCAGATGAACCACATTGGAATCCAAGCTCTCGCAGAAGTGCTTCGTTTTTCCCTCCAGTGCAACGTATAGACATAGGCATTTACGTAGTTTCATTCAGACAGCGATCGCAGGAGCCCGGTGCTTCCACACACACGCATGCACACACCAAAAAAAAAAGTACTACGTGTTTAGGAAATTAATGCTTTTTCACAAGAAAGCCGAGAGGAGATTTAATGTATTCACATTATTAATAGTTTATAACATTTTCCCTCAGATTTCACTCATTCATTTTTAAATT
>JANHFX010000656.1:0-11857 GCA_027560015.1 Chloroceryle amazona | reverse complement strand
GCTGCGATCCCTGCGTGTTTGCAGCGCTGGGGCAGTGGGGCTCAGCACCGTGCTGGGTGCACAGCTTCGGGCCATCGCCCCAGCGAGGCCACGCGTCGCTTCTGCGCAAGGAAGGAGGCCTTTGGAGGGCCCAGGGAGCAGAAGGTGGGCCCTGGCCAGAGCAGTCCCAGTGCTCTCCTGGGAGGCCGTGGAGCCACTTTACCAGATCAGCTCATCCCAGCTCATTGTGGAAGGAGCTTCCCAGGCACCCAGAAACCAGCTCTTGTGTGTGACCAAATCCCTGGGCTAACAAAGCGTGGCTGTTCCACCCTCCTTCCCAGCCGCTGTATTGCAGTGCGGACACCTAGCAGGATAACCTTTCTGTGCCAGCCCCCCCCGCCCGCTCTCTCTTTTCTCTTGGTGGGATTTGCTGGGTTGACAGCACTGTTCAGAGGGTGGCAGCGGAGCAGGGCTGGGAGGAGGATCCGGGCCCTTTAAACCGCTTAGCATGCGGTTCACACGGCTCCGGGCCAGCTGTTCCTTTCTCCTCCTGCCCTCACTCGCAGGAGTTGTTTGCTGAGCTCAGAGCTCCTGTGCAAAATTGCTTTTCAAAAGAGCCACTTTCTGCTTAATTAAACAATGAGCCGCCGTCCCTCTGCACATCTGTAAAGCTCCCTCTGCAGCCCCTTTATCCCACAAACTGCTCCATTCTTACCTCCATTCACTTGTAAATCTTACCCCCCCTCTCCTCCACCCTGATCATCTCACTGGCCCTTTCTTTTCCCCTTTCAAGTAAGACTGAGGGGCTTGGAGTATCTGTGGGGGTGGCTGGGTTGGTGGACAGGAATCGGTTTAATGGTCCTTGCCATATATGAAAGTCTAATAATAGCAAAGCAGATCTAAGCCTGAAAATGAGAGGCGAGGACCAGACTCTGCACGATTTCTGTGTTTAGAGGAAGAAAATCATGGCAGTCCCTGAGCTGAAACACTGACTCATCCAGCAGCCAGAGGGGACACCACTCACCAGGCAGGCTGGGAGGAGGGCAAGGAGTTGACTTCAAGGCGCTTTCTGATCCAGCTGGCAGTGCCAGGGAGAGCCCAGCCCAGGGGATTCCCTCGGCCAGGCTGGCTGCGTGCAGGGCACTGCCAGGCTGCTGGGGAATCCCTTGGCACTCTGGCAGGAGCAGCCACCTTCATCTGGGGTCTCACATCAGCTCCGTGTGGTCTCTTGCAATAGCGATGGGTGGTTTTTTTTGCACGCACAAATCGCAGAAGCTGGGAAAAGGGGAAAGAGGGGAAATCTCAATTTGCCGGGTTTCAGCTCAGCTCTGCGCCCGCGGTTAGCAATGCATTCTTGGAATTGTCTTCCTGAGCAGCTTAAAGAAAATTAACCAGCAACATTCAAGGTTAAGCAGGATAAATGAATGGAAAAGTGATGAGGTGGGATATCTCCTTTATCATTGGGAAGGACAGATTATAGCCGGGGTGACGCAATAGATTGATAGGGCGGAATGAAGAAATGGGGATTGGTGCATTAGCAGGAGATTCCTGACTGCAAAAACTATTAGACCATGGCACAGTCTCCTTGGGGTTTGGTCGCAGGTCTACATTCCTCAAGCATCTTAAAATGAGAGCGGGCAAGGCTTGGGACAGTCTTTTGTTGAGACTAAATCTGCACTGGCAGAGGGATAAAATCACAGGACCTGTTAAAGAGATGTTATTTTTAATGTCTGCAATTCCAAATCTGGCACTTTGCTGTCGGCACGATGGGCTCAGAGCCTCTGGGTTCCTTCTTTTGACAATTTTGAACGAGAGGCAAGACCCTGGGCCAGCACAAGTGATCTGTGAGCCTAATTAAAAGAGACAGTTTGGTGCACTGGCATTTATTTGGGAGCCTGGAGTGACAATAGCGTTGGGTGTTACAGGATTAGATGCTCTGACTTTGGAAATGAGTAGGGATTAGGTTTTTTACCCTGAGAATCAGCTAGGAGCTGCTTTTTTTTTTTTTTATAGGAGCCGATGGATCTGGAGACTTGCTGCTGGCTAGCAACTGGGAGTGGAGATCCCTTGAACTTGTGTTCTCCTACCAGCAACCCGTGGGCAGTGGCAGATCCCAAGCAGCTCCTCTCCAGTTCTTGAGAATTGTGATTAAAATCTCAGGGCTGAGAATTGCTGGGTGATGGCTGGGATCTGAGTCTTCACTGCAAACAGAAGGGTTATGAAAGACCCCTGTGATCCCTTCCCATTTTGTGGACACAAAGTGGAGAAGAGCATTGATCTTCTAGCTGAGAAGTGAGAAAAAGATGTCGTAATGCAATTAAAAATTACAGAAGCCAAGAGGCTGGTGTTCGTTTGTAGCAAATAAAAACTTATGAGAGCAACAATTGGGATCCTCTTATGCCTGGCTACAGTTAGCCCCTAATTTTTTCCCTAGTACTTAAATCACTGCCCACTCCGGCGTGTGGCAGCATTGACTGGTGCACTTGTCAGAGAAAATGGATTTTAGCTCTTGCCGCAGAATTTTGCCTTGCTGCTCATTCTGCATAGTACCAAACCCATTTGCCTCTGACTCCATTTATAAATACCAGCTATTCCAGGTCGTCTTCTGCAGTTTATGGCACACCATCCTCGGCTTCAGTGAATGATTTGCATATCAGCTGGGAGGCTGGAGGAGTCTGAAGGATCCCTTAGGTCAGGTTTTGTAACAAGCTCTTTTAGAGAGCAGATTCTTGGAGGGCCATCAGATTCAAAAGCAGGGAGAAGGCGAGTACCTGGAGGGGAGCAGGTTTGGGGAGCTGGTTCCTCTATTTTAAAACCAAGCTGCTGAAGCAGGGAAAGGGGCATACAAATTGTCTTTCCATACATTTCCATGCAGGCAGGGGGAATAATGGCAGAGGAGCGGCAGGGAAGGGGCTTTGTCATGGTTACAGGCCGGTGGCTGAGAATGTGGGTGGAGCGGCGCTCGTCCAGAGTTAGTGACCTCAGCAAATTGGAGCTCAGCCATGGTCAGTATGATAAATGATCTTATTCTGGGTCAAAGAAATGGTACCCCACAGGGAGGTGTCCGCAAGGCGGCCCGGGAAAGCGCTGTGCTCTTGCAGCACTGACCCCTTAGTGACCATTGCTGCATATATCTTATTTATTACGGACCAGAAGGGAATTTTCCATGGTTCGACCTTTATAGGGCTCCTCTATTTCCCAGTGCTGCAGCCAAGGCAAGAATATGGGTGTAATTACACCCCATGGGTGCCCTTCAAGGCACCGTGTGCTCTGTGCGGGTTTGTATGTGGATTTTAAGGCAGGGGACACGCGTGTGTCTGGTCATCACATGCGTGCGTGTGAATCTGCCAGCGACCTGCGCGGCACCCTGGGAGCTGTGAGTGGCGTGTCCCTGTCAAGCGGCGTTAGGGCTGCACGAAATCCTTCTGTGTTTGTGCACATCTATCAGTTTGGTGTGAGATCCTTCTAGTGCAACACCCAGCTTGGTGTTTCTTACTGGAGGCACCCTGGTTTCTCGCTGCACACACAGTGAGCAGCCTCTTTGCTGAGTTATCACTGATGAATGTGTCAGGCCCAGGAGGTTTTATTGAGCTAGGAAAGATCTATGGATTTCAGCCCTGGTTTGGAGGGTGCAGATGAACCCGGGCTCTCGTTCCAGGCAGTGCTAAAATGGAGTCTTAGCTGCATTTCCCTTACAGAAGCAGCTCAGCAAGCTTCATCAAGGAACAGTTGGGGTAATGCAGAAGATCAGGCCTTGGAGGGTAGGCAGGAGGACTGAGCAGGCTCTGCAGCCCTGTCTGCCACAACCAGGAGTGTTTATGATGCAGCTGGGCTGAAAATGAGCCGACGCTGTTGGGTTTTTGTATGCACGCTCGCTGCAGTTTTTGCATCCTGTCTGCTTGTGTGACAAGCCAATGACTTTGTGTCACTGCAAGCACACTCTTCGTTTTCCTGAGCTGTGTGTTTCGCTGGGTGATTTGTTTTATGTATGTATTGTGGATTTGAGCTCCCATCTGTGCACTTGAACTAAGCAGTCTTCTCGAACGTTTGTCAGTTTTTCTTTTTTTTTAATTAACTTTAGATTATTTTTCCTGAGAATTTTGAGAGGTTTGATGCACTGTTAGCACAGGAAACAGAAGCTGTCTCTGTATACAAATAAGACAGGGATTTCCTACCATGTGCTTCAGTCCCTGCTTTGCAGTTTGAGAATATTTCAGCTTCCTTGGCTGGTTCATTCTTGCTTCTCTGCTGATGCTGCCGATGGTGGGGACAGTTAGCAATGGTTAGAGTGGATTTTTTGGTGTGGGTATTTGGAGTGGGTGACCAAAAGGATTCCACTGCTACCGTGCAGCAATGATAGAAAGCTGTCACCACTGGGAAGAGCTGGAGTTGAGTTGGTGATGCGGGCACAAAACGCTGTGTGTCTCAGCTCTCACCTGAACATCCCTCCTGGGCCAAAATGCACGGTGGCTTTTGCAGCCAAACAGCAGCACACGTAGCACAACTGTGCTCCTGCGAGTAGCAAATGCCTTTGTTCTGTGGTGGGGGCCAGCTTGAGAACCAACACGAGTGTAAAATGGTTGCATCCTAGGGATGCTTTAACTTGTTGGCGGATTTGGTGCCTGACCAGGTTGAGATTTATTTTTTTTTCCTTCCTTTTTTAATGTCATTTGTAGAGGACCTGCTGTTTGTATAGCAAATCCTCGACCTAGGGAGCTGGTAACCTGTTAGACCCATAGCACAGTATCACAAAATGTCTTAGGAGCGCTATGGATGTCAACTGTAAGAGATAAGTGGTTGTGCTATAATTTACCTCATCTTATTTCCATCATGATAACACACAGAGTCCTGAGCTGTTGATCAAGGCTGCTGTTCGAGGCACTGAGCTGCAAGATGGCTTCTCTCCAGACCACTTGCAATGGAAGTAATCGTGCTTCTTTTCAATACTGTACCTGTAGGAGATGGTTTTGGTGTGGCTCTGGTCATTTTTCATCCTTTATAATTGATTTGTTCTAGTAATATTGGTGTACAGAATGTAGAGGCATGAAGGTGAGGGAAAAAATTCAATGCTGAGAAAGCAGATGCAAGTATTATGTATTACGGTTGGCTGCAGAGAAGGGGTCTTAATTTTCGTTGCCATTTGGAGCGAGGAAGCTCCAGGCATGCACAGGAGTGTCAGGTTTTTTTCCTACTGTCTAAATTCTTCAGTATGTGCATATGTGATTTCTGGGGAGGGGTAAATGAATGTAGGCTCAGGTGGGGCTGAAAATCACATTTATTATGGAAGGAGTAGGGCTGAGGGAGTCTTCCAGCTCAGCCTGGAATAAATCAGTCCTCTCGCCCCTTCGTCCAGGCTGCTTCTAGGTGGCTGTCTTTCATCCAGCTGGTGCAGCGTGTTTCTGTTTAAATGATCTCTCCTGAAAGGTCCCAGAGGAAAGAGCTGCTTATTCCACGCCAGGAGAATGGTATATGGCACAGTTCATTGTTGTGTGCCCTGCTGCAAGTGCATAAATATGAAACAGCTCGCGGGCGTTGCTGCGGTGGGGCTGGTGTCCCCTTTGCGTCCCCGTCCTCCCCCCCTCCAGCTCCTTCTCCTGAAGGCTTCTCTCCATCTTTCTTCCTCTCTGGCTTTCGTTTCTTGGTGATGGAGAGCAGGAGCCGTTTGGGTGTGAGATCCTGAGGGCTTTATGTTGCAGCAGCATTTTTCAGGGGAAGGCGAATATAGTTAACTCTTGTTCTGGCAGCTGACTGACCGGGGTGGGGGGTGTGTGTATCTCTCTCTATATTTACACCTTCTGAGCGGCTCTCGCCGTCCCCGGTGCACGTTGCTAGGAAAGCAGCAGAAAATGGTCTATTTTATGCTCTTAACTACATATCATTACAAGGGAGCCGTGGGTTGGCCCCAGGCGGGTGATCCAGCTCACCGGGCACTTTTAAGGCACAAAGCAGCTCTTTCTGCCCCGAGCAGAGTGACCCGGTGCTGGGAGGCAGCAATACCTGTCATGCTCCAGACAGCTCTGCGGTGGGACCGGTGTGCCGGGGGTGTGTGTGTATCAGGCTGTCATCCAAAGGCACCGGTGGTCTGGGAAACCGGGGATGGGGGGGAACAGAGGGAATCTCAGAGCATCCCCCTCCCCCTTTCCCTGGGAAGAGAGGCCCCCATCTGCTGCAGATGGACATGTCCCCATCGCCTAGTTGATGTGCACCTGCCTACGCTGTTCATCCTTGGTGCGACGGGAGCGATGGGGGTAATGTTATTCAGAAGAACCCCAGTTCTGCTCCAGGTACCATCCACAATCCTAGAAAATCCCAGGGATAAGGCAGAGACTGAGTTGAGCCACTACAAACGCATTCATTTGTGCTGGTTGTGAAGCGAACGCACAGGGAATCGTACACAGAGTTTGATCTTAGCTCAGAGAGGCGCCTGTGGAAAGATTCCCCTTGACTACGGCGAGCTTACACACGAGGCAGACATGGAAACCTGTCCTGGGAGCAGGGCTCCAGCCCTCGCTGGTGGATTTGTGCCTTCCAAAAGCTTCCTCACGCCTCGAAAACAAACAAAACTCTTTTGGGGCTTTCAAAGGGCCGTTTAAAGGACCCCCAGGAGAATAACTGATTGTGGATTCAGAATGATGAAGTGGTTTGTGGAACGGTGAAATATAGAGGCAAATGCAGGAGAACTCCACATTGCAATTTGTCAGCTTCTGTAAACCCAGTAACAGATTATCCCCCCTCCGTTGCTTCTCACCTCTCCAATAGGAAATTAACTGATGCTATCACTAAAGAAATTGTTTTTGCCTCACAAAGTAAAATTGATACTATAAAAACCCGCCAGCAGTGTCTCCTCCTCCTTTTACATGAAGACAAATCCTTCCTGTCACCTACTGAAATGGAAAGATAAAGGCTGAGCTTTAATAAAGAACCTCTAAGCACAAAGTGGGGGGTGGGAGCAGGCACAGCACGGGGAACCCACCGCGGCAGCAGGTGTGATGCCGAGGGATATTGCGAGCGTCCAAAACACAGCCGCTGTGGCTGGCGCCCGCCTGTGTGCTCAATGCATGGCTGTGTGCCCCAGAACTCGTGTGGCCAAGAGTTTGTGCTGGTTTTGGTACCGATAGTCTCTGCCTTTACTCCTTTCAGGTTCTTAGGTTTGCTTGTTTGGACATTTTAAATCTAATTAAACACACAGATTGTTGAGCATCAGTTTGTTAGGTGATGATGGAAGACCCGGGCTATGGGATGTGATAAGGAAACCTTCACACCAACAGTCTGCCACTGGATTGCTGCTTCAGCATGAGCAGTGTTTCATTCTTTGGGGAATGTGTTTTCTGCGGGAAAGCTCTTCTGCCCAACCCTGTGGGGTTTGGGGCAGCACCCTCAGCTCCCTTGAGGCAGAGCTGCCTGTTAGGTGCTGGTAAGGGACAGTGCTGTTGGGTGGTTCCTTTGACTGAAGGTTTGCAGCTCCCCCCATCCCTCCTGCATGTTCCTCATCTAATCTTTTGTGGATAAACAATCACTTTGTTCCAGCATCAGCTCAGAGCCGTCAGCTAGTTTGTAAACTGCTGTCTTTTCTCCTTTCAGGGGATATCAGAAACCTCCTAAAGTGGATCAAACAGAATCTGCTGAAAGAACGACCGGAATTATTTATGCAAGGGGAATCTGTGTAAGTACAGCTGGTGCGAATCCTTGTGTTTCTCTGTCGATCCCCATGGTCTGGGATACATTTTTCCTGTTGGTTGCAAGAAGCGAGTTAATGACCATGAAAATACTGGATTTGCTAAAGTAATGATGAGAGGTGTCCTACACCACACCTCACCCTGGTCCGCAGAGAGCATCTTCTGCAGCCCTCACCCTAAATCTTTAAACCTTGGTGTGAAGCATGGCCACATATACTTCCTCTCCGTTGTCACCTGCAGCAGCGTGGCACATGTATCCTCAATTCCAGGAGTTTTAGAAGGTCTTGCTGTTCCCTGCTGACATCACTGGGACTGAAGCAGTCACTCGGAGAAATGCCAACAAATATTTCTTCTGGGAAATGTATTTTTATTGTTAAAATGGGGCCAACCTCGTGGAGGGGAAAAAAAAAAATAAAAGCAAAGAGAAATGGAGCAGAGTGAGCTGTGCAAGAGCCATCCCTGACTGCGGGGTGGCGCTGGGGGTGGTTAACATTCGTCACGGATCTTTGTGAGCTGAAGCGTGTGCCAGGTCCCCTGGTAACAGGAGAGACAATTGCAGGACACTGAAGATCAAAGAGGGGGAATCCCTTTGCCTGTAATCGGGGGCTCGGAGTGGATCCCGAGTGTTTAGTGCCTTTGGTAGGGGCACTGGAATAGCTTTCTCTACCTTCACATCAAGCTCTGTGTGCTCGACTGTAGCGTGCGGGGTTTAATTACCTGGCTTTTCTACACCGTACAGAAATGTAGTCATCTTGGAGCATCCTCAGGAATGGTGGATTTTGATTCAAATGAGCTTTGGGATTGCTCCTGCCTCCCCTTTATTTGATCTAGAAAGGGCACAGACTGTGCCTGTTTCCAGGATTCCCTTTTCTCTTTGGCTTTATGAGCAGGCAGCTTGTGATCTGTGCTGTAGCGTCCCTTGTTCTTAACTATTTGTGAAGCTTTCTGGCAGCCCTGTGTCCTAATGATTTCTCTCTGTTCTGCAGGAGGCCAGGAATTTTGGTGCTCATCAATGACGCAGACTGGGAACTAATGGTCTGTACTCCTTCAGTTTGACTTTTTGTTGAAAATACTGCTCTGTTCTGTGGTTGCTCTCAGAGAAGCTATTTCTGATCCTTGCCCCAAGCGAAGCATCTTGTATTTGAGGGGGAAGGGGCTGGCTGGGAACTCTCTCCCTGTATTGTGCTGTGGCTGTTAGAAGCCTGGAGCCTTTCTCTAACCTGCTGAGTCTCATCAGCCATCCAGTGTCTGGAGATCACCCCTATTCCCTGGCCTCTGGCAAGTGGCTCCACACCTCTGGCTGCCAGCAGGTCTCCCTGACACGTGGGGTAGCAGCTTAGCGGGCACCAGGCAGCTTCCCAGCCCCAAGCAGAGCCCCTTCTCTGGGGCGAGGTGGTGCCGCAGCAGGTGACAGCAGCCTTGGGGAGATTTCTGCCCAAACAGGCAACTGGTGAAATCTCTTCCCTTTTCAGCTCAGACAACAAACAGCCTCCAACTATTTTTCTGCCTCAGGCAATGACCTGTTCTGTCAAACCCGTGGTCCAGAAAGCCTGTGGATTAATGAGCGTCAGCTCCTTGTCTGATCTCTCACCTTTGCTTCCGTTTGGATGAAAACATCAGTCTAGCCCCTTCTGCTCTCCCTAACGCTCACCATCTTTTTATGAGCTGCTTTCTCTTTGCAGCTAATATTTGGAAATGACATTTAAACCATTTTTCATTTTTGTTCTTGGTCTGCAGGGCGAGCTGGATTATAAACTCCAGGACCAGGATAATGTGCTTTTCATCTCCACACTGCACGGCGGATGAACTGCTGAAAAAAAACAAGAGGATGTAAATCCAAATCCCTGAGAAAAACAGACAAACAAAAACCTAAACCCACCCAAACCTGTCTTGAGCTGCTTGTGCCCGGTCTCTGCATCTTCCTACTGCATTCACTTGTTACTAGACATCCAAATAAAGCCCCACCAGCACATGGCCTGCTGTCCACCACAACAGCATCCATCTTTTGGTCCTCATTTCACCTCTCCTGGCTGCACTTCCAGGTACCCTATCGAGCAGAGAGCACCTGTAGCACGTACAACTTTGCTTTTCCACCACAGGAAGAAGAGGGACGCTGAACCCCGAGTAGGACAGGGTGTCTTTGCAGACAGTGAGGTGTTTTGCAGGGGTTGTGCCAGCTTTGGGGCAAGGTTGGGGTGTCTCTGCCATGGTGCTGGGAGTCGGGGTCGTTTTAACACAACGTTTAGACGAGTTACAGTCTGTGCACCAGCCACAGGAAGAGCGAGACTTGGAAGTGCAAGGGAGCAAAAAGCTTTTCTGTGAGGTAGCAGACATTACAACTTCAGAGCCCTCTGTTGTGACTTTCCTCTTGTCATGACGTTTATTTATGGGAAGTAGGAGAGAAATAGGCTTTTTGTCTTTTGGATTTTTTTGCTGCCTTATGCTTCTGTCGTACCCAAGCTGAGGCAGGGTGAAGTACTAGCCCACGAACAATGATCAATTTGTAAACATTTGGTTGGAGGGGAAACAAACCTGCACCTGGCCTGAGACAGTGTGGAGTGATAAGGGCAGCGAATTACCTTTCTGTTGCCGTGATGGACAGAACTGATTGGCCTGCCTTGCGTTCTGTGCAGGTGGGGAAGGGTGGGGAGCTGCGGGTGCCGCAGCCAGGCCAGGGAAGGGCTGGGGCTGGAGATGCACGGTTAAAGCATGGAGACCTGGGAAAGAAACTCGGCGGCTTTTAACCCTTTCCATCAGCTGGAGGAGGAGGCTTCTTACTGCGTGCCCTGAGGAAGTCCTGTGAGAGCAGCGGAAGTGGGTGTGCACGGCTCTGCTAGGGCACCGATGCTGTTTGCTTTCCAGAAGTTTCCTCGGACAGATGGACCAGCTCAGGAAGCCATGGCGAGAGCAGAGGGAAGGTGTCAGAGAGGATAGCGTTGGCACCAACAGGTCTGAAACGTGCTGTGCAAGCTTCTAGGAGCGTCCGACCAGGACTGTCCTTCCCGCACTTCCCCCCTGCCCTGCTCACCTGCGTTTCAGTGCAGCTCTGGCAGCGCTCCTGCCTGAGCAGCGACTCTGGGGACAGAGGGCTCGCTGCTGCCGTAAGCTCAGCCGGTGCACATCTCAGAGCTGGTCTGCACCACGTCCAGCTCACCCTCTCCTTGGTCTCAGAGCTGCTGAGGATGAGCTGGGAGGTGGCGAGCAGAGTTACCGGCCCCTGCTCAGGCAGCCTGCCCTGAAACCCCCAAAGCTCTGTACGAGGAGCCTTTCCCGTCCTGCATCTGACAGAGGAGTTACTCCGGCTGACGCAGAGGGAGTGCCAAAGAGTCATTCCCCCGTCTGACTTCTCCGGTGTCTCCTCTCTCACGTTTACCCTGCCACAACCTGCGTAACTAAAAGCACCCACAGACTGCGATGCTGCTGCATCCAAGAAGCCCTGACTTCAAGCCCACTGCTGGTAGCGAACCGACATTCAGCCTTTTTCAAATCCAGCCACAGCGACTCGAGTCCAGCTTGTGCCGTTTGCAAATGACATACGGATGGACCAAAGGCTCTTCTCTGTCCCGAGTTCACGGCTGTGAGCAGTGCTGGGCTGGGGGAGCGGAAGGGGGGATTCCAGGTGATGGAGCTGGGTGAAAAACAATGAACCTGTGTGATGTGCAGCTCGAAAGGGACTCAAACCCAGGTGGGAAAAAGGCAGGTTCATCTCCAGCGCTGCTGCCCGCCCTGCCTCTACTCTGCATTTGTGCCTTAGGCTGGGCTTGTCTGGTTTTATCCCCCCCAGCCGTTTGCTCACGATAGGATGAGTTCCTTCCCTGGGAGGTGTTATTCCCCTCGCTAGCGCAGGTAGACCCAGATGGCTTCGCTCCTGCTGTAGTAAAAGCTGCCAATCATTGCTAAAAAAAGCTAGAAAGGGGAAGATGAGGGAAGCCAGGGGAGGGGAGAAGAGGGGTACAGCGAAATCCTGTAACAACAACAACAACCGCCAACAAAAGTTTGAGAAATAAAACCCTTTTAAAACATTCTGTGTCTCCAGCTTTGTCCTAGATAAGCTCCTGGTGAAATTTTGCTCGGATCTTGCAGTGCTTCCCTCCTCCTCCCGGGTTTCCTTGGCAGCCCCGGCCGAGTCACTGGCTCGTGGGCTCATAAAGCCTCTCTGTTCCGGGCCTTCCTCCCGGCTTTGGTTCTGCGGGGAGCCCAGG
>JANHFX010000655.1:139095-176925 GCA_027560015.1 Chloroceryle amazona | reverse complement strand
AGGGAAAGGGAAAGGGAAAGGGAAAGGGAAAGGGAAAGGGAAAGGGAAAGGGAAAGGGAAAGGGAAAGGGAAAGGGGCTCTTGCAACATATTTCTTGTTGCCATGTTTTGTTCTGCCATCAGCACGGGATTACTGCTCGCAACAGTAAAGCCTGTAGGGAAGCTCTAGCCCCAGTTAAATCAATGGCAAAACTGTTTGCTGATTTCCATGAGTTTATTTTTTCTCTTCTGAATCATTAAGTGGATATTTTAATGCTTTTTTTCATATTTCAGTTTGTTGCTTCTTAGATTTGGGTGCTGGACATTAAAAATAAGGACCAAAAAAAAAAAAAGAAAAGGCCTCCATTTTTCAACCTGTTTTCCAACCATGGAAAAATGCTTTGTTTCTCTTCACTTCTTGTAACCTTGTTCCCATGTGCTTCACCCCCAATAAATGCTGTTTCACAATGGAGAGCATACACTGTTTTTTCCCCCACTAGATCAATACCTGTCTGAAAGTATTTACTCACCAAAAGGGCTGCGATCCTTTTCATTGTCACCCTTGAACTTCTGTTCTGTTCTTGAATTGTTTGGTTGGTTGTTTTTTTTTTTTTTTCTTTTTGACACAGGTTCTTCTTCCTGGCTATTTCTTGCCTCTAACAGGATGCTTTTTTTTTCTTTTTTTTGCTCTGACATTTATTATAGAGTATACATCACAACTTTCCCACTTGTCTAATCAGAGGGTTGGCCCAGCACTGAAATTGCAGCTGTTTTCAAATGCTACCTATAAACACACATTTAATCTTCAGTTCCTGTTCACAGTAGCTTAAAGGAGACAAGAAGATGATCAAAATAGGAAATGGGAAAGACTAACTGGGAGCCTTGTTTTATAGAAATAGAAGAAGAGTAGAAGGGCAAGTAAGACATATGGGAAATCCATTCTGTACTGGAATAAGGCAGAAGTTATTGTATCATACTTCTGTCAATGTATTCAACTGAACCACTGATATTCTGACTAGCAAAGACTAGCGTGATAAAAGAAGCTGGAATACAAGGTTATTAAATAAACCTTGGCTAGTTGACTGCAATATTCACAGCTTTTGGAATCCTTTATCTTTCCTGCAGTTGGCCACTGACATGCCATTTGTCTTTGGAGGAGCTCATGCTTCCATCCAGCTGTCTCAAAAACAGATAAACTATGTTCACTCTCAGCAGGGAAGCAGTTGCTCACTTCCTCCAGTCTGACCAAAAGCTTCTACCAAAGATGAAAATACAACAGAAAAAATAAGGCAATCACCCTTTTGGCACCTTGGGGTTGAAATCCCTGCTTTGAATTATCTGTAGAAGATGTACCAATGGATCCTCCAGCTCCAGGAAGAATAAGCTCACTACAGCAACACTGGGTGCCCAGTGCCCCCATTCCTGGGCTCCAACTCAATGGGTCCACCAAAATTCCTGGTTTGGGAATGAATCTCACAACAGAGAGGTTTCCTTTAGCTAGTGCCTCACATTGAAGTTTTATGTAACGTACATCCCATCTGAGAACTTACCTGCTAGGGCTTACTCAAAAAAAAAAAAAAAAGAGTGACACATTATTTCACATTCCAGACAACATAATCTTTACCTACACCCTGACCTCGCTTCTCTTTATGCTGATTTGCTTCCAGAGGCTGCTGACCTCTGTTCTACTGCACAAATGTAGCACCATTTCCAGCCCATATTTTGACAGGAGACACACATATGACTTTGGAATAAAATCTGAGGTGAATCTCTGTCAATGTAGCTGAAATAATAAGAATACTTTCCTTTTTTTTTTTCCCTCCAAAGGGCAGTATTTTAGCATATCTCTGAACTTGACATAAAATGGGAACTTTGACAGTGCTCTCTCACATAACAAAATGTATTAATTAATTCACTTCTCCAGATTTTTGTGGCAGTTGCCTTTTTCAACCTTAGCAACTACTCAGCTTGCTGTAATTACAAAGAGTACATAGGATATGATCAGAAGCATCTGATATCCTTGAATTGTAAAGTGCTCCAGTAATAAAGCTGCAATAAATGCATTGTTTAGCTATTGGCACACCTGGTACATTTATAGCTGCATCCAAATATCTCCAACTCTGAAAATAATGCCTCTGCATAATTTTTGCAATTTGGTGCATTTTTACTTTTTAAGCCATAGGTTAAAGCTGGAGAAAGGAACATTTTAAACTAGAAATATATTGTGGCTTATACAATTACACTGATATTAAGGTGTTTTGTTACTGAGGTAGGGGCATAATGAAAATCTTTTACCAGTGCCTGTCAGACACTGTGATTAATAACTGCCTAGAAAGCCAACCAAAACAAAAGTCTACATCCTCCTCAAGTATTTTCTGCTCAACTCCTATTGAAAGCTTACATGAGTTGATATATAAAAACTGAAGGGTCATCAGGGTTGGGTTGGGTTTTTTTTTAACATCTTAATTCTCGACTCCAAAGACAATTGTAGTTAATGAGTGTATTGCTTTTGATTTAAACAGGTTTTAAACCAGAACAATCTTCAGTATAAATGCAGATGGGGATGAGGTGATAGGGAGCAGCCCTGCAGAAAGGGACTTGTGGGTTCTGGTGGATGAGAAGCTGGACATGAGCCAACAATGTGCACTTGGAGCCCAGAAGAGCAATTGCATCCTGGGCTGCATCAAAAGAAGCGTCACCAGCAGATCAAGAGAGGGGATTCTACTGCTCTACTCTGGTGAGACCTCACCTGGAATACTGCATCCAGCTCTGGAGCCCTCAGCACAGGAAGGACATGGACCTGCTGGAGCAGGTCAGAAAATAAAAATGATCAGAGGGCTGGAACACCTCTCCTGTGAGGACAGGCTGAGAGCTGGGGTTGTTCAGCCTGGAGAAGAGAAGGCTCTGGGGAGACCCAACAGCAGCTGTTCAGTATCCAAAAGGGGCCTACAAGAAAGCTGAAGAGGGACTGCTTACAAGGGCTTGTAGCAATGAGGGGCAATGGTTTTAAACTAGAGCAGGGTAGATGGAGATTGAATGTTAGGAACAAGTTATTCACTCTGAGGGTGGTGGAACACTGAACAGGTTGCCCAGGGTGGAGGCCCCAACCCTGAAGACATTAAAGGTCAGGCTGGATGAGGCTCTGAGCAACCTGCTCTAGTCGAGGATGTCCCAGCTTACTTCAAAGGGGTTGGACTAGATGACCTTTGGAGGTCCCTTCCAACCCAGGGCATTCTATGATTCATTCTAAGATTCCCAGATCAGGGCCTTCATTCCACTGCTGCAGAAAGTATTGAAGTCAATACAACTTCTACCACTATCTCCAGCTTCCCTTACACCTTGGTTTTCCACCACCTCCATGCTACAAACCCTTGCTGCCCTGCCCTCTCCAAAGTAATATTAAACTTCCTCTGTGCACGTAAGAGAGAAAACCTTGATTTCAGAATTAGAAGGTAGCTGAACTAATTTTATTATCCAAAGCTTAAGCAGAAAAAAAATGTCCACAATCTACCCGTAGACCACATAGAGACAAATTTCAGTCCTGCAGTAGTACTTAAGACCACATTCTGTAGGTTACAAGCTGATTTGCCCATATTATTTCAAGGTGACTTCATTTTTATGTAGCATATGCCTAACACCATGGGTACGATTACTACTACTACGTAACGTCAGTTTTCATGGGCAATTAATTGATAAATGACAGCCAACTCCTTCTTCGCTGCTACATAAGTCCTTTAGTAACACATTTAATTCAATAAAAGGTGGGATAGTACAAATCATAACGAAGGACAGAGAATCAGTTTATTCATTTTCATCCGGTGGCTTCTGCGGTGCTCAGTAAGAGGGCACGGCTCATCGCTTTCACTTACAATGGGTCATCTGCACTCAGGAGAAAACAAAAAGTAGAACCAACAGACACCACTCTTCTCCCAGAATAGCTTAAAATTAAGCTGAGGAAAGGACAGACATCTCAGAGGTCTGTCTTTTAAGGTTATTCACTGTGTCTGCACCGTTACACGAGGGAAGGCAAGGGAACACACTGAACATAACACGAGCCCCTGGAAAATAAAAACTGACCAAAAGGAAGCAGAATGACAGAGAAACCAAAATCACAGAAGAAAGAAACAAATTTGAAAAAACAAACCAACCAACCAACCAAGAATTGCAGTGTGTTGGCTGAACAGGGTGACAATTTTAATGCCACGCAAGTATTTGTCCAGTGAGGGGTTTAAGCATGAATACATCATGGCATTGAAGGAGGGATCCTGCTATAGTGTGAAGAACAAAGAGCTGGTGGAAATCTTTAATGTATTCATTTGTTATATTTTCAATTTATCCCTAATAAAGAGAGTCCATTAGCATCAATATCACAAAAAAATCCTGTTTAATTTTGATAATCAAAACTCTACCTTGACTTGGAAAAGGAGCTACCTACAAAGATCAGTTGTGATTTTGTCAGAAGAGGTTTCACAATGATTGCATGAAACTAATATCCGTATTAACCCTTCTGAGGTCAAAATGAGATATAAAGTATATTTTAAAAGAGTGCCTTTAGATAGCTAACTATCTTTAAAATAGTTACAGCACTGAAAAAACTATTGGCCAAATTCCTGCCCAAGTCATTATTGCAGTCCTGCTACAATATTGTGGCACTATTAATTAGAAGTTATTAATTGGAAAATAGTCAGGCAACTATCTCACATCAGCCTGGTAGAGCTTTTATTGATCGTTTCAATATGAAATAAATGATAACTGAAGCAAGTGATTAATACCTTACACCTTTTTTTGCTATACTAACTTTTTTTTTCCTGAACAATGGCTAAGTTCTGGAATTCCTGTTCAAAACAGAATGAATACAGATGAGTTACAGCTGCATTTTCACTTCTGAATCCAATTTTGAATTCTTCTTTTACCTATCTTTATTGAGATATGAGCCAGACTGTCTTTTCATGTACTTCAAGCTTGTGTGGCAGTTGAAAATTACAGTTATTCTGCTGCTTTAATCCAAAGAACACAGAAAAATTTAATGTGTACTTGGTGGTGTAACTCAGAAGTCCAGACATTTGGGAGAACATAGTGCTCATATACCAGAAAAAGATCCCTCGAGATTTTTGTTTTAAATATTTGTCCAGAATTATGAGACAAAATAAGCATTAATAAAAGTGTCTAACTGTTCACATTCTCTTCCCTGGAGCAATCTGTTCAAAGAAAGACTCACACAAGCTACGTAGTGGACTTGGTAGAGTTAATGGTTGCACTCAGTCTTAAGGGTCTTTTCCAACCTAAATGATTGTATGACTCTAGGACTCTAAACAAGTCTCTTACAACACGTCCCAGATAAGAGGCTGTGGGGTAAAATCCTCTTGCACCAAGGGAATGGACTGGGATAAGCACCAGTAGCAAACTGGGAGGAGTCCTCGGATGCAAGTTCTTTTTAAAACAGCTGCTTTCGACCAGGCTGTTTGCAAGCTTCAGCAACAGCTGGAAAAGAGCCACAGCTTTGACCTATACTCCTAGGGCAAATCTCCAGGGCTGTCCAATTACATCTGAGATTTCTCTACCCCTGTAAGACACAGGGGGCAGCCAAGCAATAAACAATGAGAATAATTTTGTGCTTAAACAACAGTATCTAGTTTCAGTTTAGACACTGAGCAAAGACATCTTGCCCAGAGAGCATCTCAGATGGGACTTTAGGGAATCATTCTAAGAGACAGAGCAATTGCCATTACATGTCTAATTCCTTTAAACAGAAAGCAGAAGTTTCGAATGTTTCCATATTTAGTAGCTGAGGGCATGACCCTTAAGACATCACGTAATATTTAATATTAATCACAGAAAAGTTATATGTAAAGATAAGGGCTTGCCTTCTGTTGATTTGAAGGCATTAGTAAAATATGTGCTTGCAATGCTCACAGTTTTCAGAAAATCCACAGGAATTTTCATTCATTTAACCTCATCTCAAAGCTCCTTGCCTCTCAGGCATTTTCCTCTTAGAGATACACAACCTTACAAAGAGGTTTAGCAGGAAAAAAAAAGCAAAATATTACAGCCTTGGCTATTTTATAGTCCCATACACTCTCATTCTACCAATCAAGAAAGACAATCATATGTCTATGTTTAGCCCATTCCCAGGGCTAAACTATAACAGTTGCTCTAGCACCCAGTGATCCCTTCCCCAGCCAAGAAAGGGGATCAGGAGAAGGAGAGGAGACTCACAGGTTGAAACAAAAACCAGAATTAATGAAAAAGTCAAACTTATACCAATGGCACTATAAAGTACATAAAGTTATACTCAGCCCAGCAAATGCACAGTGACCACAACAAACAGGAAAGCAGTCCACAGAAGAAGGGCATGACCAAAAGATTCCTAAGGTGGAAACATCCCTCTTTATACTGAGGGTGGTGTTTATGGGATGGGACACACCTGTGAGCCAACTCAGGTCAGCTGCTCTGGCTGACTCCAACCTGCTAATGGTCTGCAGACCGTGGCAGGCCTGTGACTCTGTCCCAGTGAAACCAGGACATCATAAAAATCCTTTTATGTTTGTATTTAATTCTGTGATTTCAGTTGGACGTATTTGGAATTATGACCTCATTTTTGTTTCAACCCCATATGTGCTCCTGAAGGCATAAAATAGTGACCATACAAATAGTGCCATACAAATGCTGTGCAATTGTTAAAAGCTTATTACAGTTTGGTGTCAGAAATACACATAACATATGAATATATTATTCTGGGGGGAGCTTATAGCCACCTTCCAGTACCTGAAGGTAGCCTACATGAAGGCAGGGGAAAGTCTATTCAAAAGCTTTTGTAATGACGGGACAAGGAGCAATGGTTTTAAGCTAAGAAAGGTGAGGTTGAGACTGGTTATTAGAAAAAAGGGGTTTTAATCTCAGGGTGATAGACACTGGAATGGGCTGCCCAGAGAGGGGGTGGAGGCCCCATCCCTGGAGTTATTCAAGGTCAGGCTTGATGGGGCTCTGAGCAACCTGCCCTAGGTAGAGATGTCCCTGCTTGTGTAGGGAGGTTGGACCAGATGACTTCTGGAGGTCTCTTGCAGCCTAAAACATTCTATGATTCTAATATGCACCTCATATCTCTTTTAAAGACCCAGCCTTTATTCTCAAAACATCACCCACAGGCTCTTTTAATGTCCATGTCTTCAGGTACTGTCATCTGCAACAGGTCTGGTACACACAGAAATGGGAACTTAACAAAGGGTGATGGAGGAGGTGTAAAAATTGGTACAAAAGGAACAATTGCTTTCTGAAAGCCTAGTAAAAATGGACGATTATTGTTTTAGAGTGATTCAAAATCTTTTCATTTACCTGCTCCAAAAAAAAGAAGATGACTCGGATCATTTTGGTCTGGTAATACATTTTTTCATCTGCTGAGTTTGGGTATGAGAAATAAGCCTCAGTGGTATACTTGCTTGTACTTCTGGAGTTCAGGAGCATCCAGAGATGAAAACAGATTATTGTTCCTCCTCTTGCAAGCTGCATCTTCCTAAGTTTGCCTGCTTTTCCATATTGAGTCAGGTTACTTGTGTCAGCTGAGTCCTCCTCAATCACAAGCAAGCATTTGAGTGTATGGTTCTCCCGTTGATGGGAGTATTGGGTTGGTCTCACCATGGGAGATGTGGGGGGAGCTGGTCTCCAGGGAAAGCTTAGCCAGATGTGCTATTGCCACCTTTCACCATGTTTAGGAATGAAATGGTCTTTCCTTGGACTTTAACTCTGATGATATCTTGATAGTCTCAGCTTTTATTGCCATCTTCTTCTTCTATGCTACAATTGTATCAATTACAGTGTGGAGAAAAAAAAGCTGGGAAAAATGTGACCTGACAAATTTTAAAGCCAATCTCGGGCTGCAAAATAAACCCTAGGTCAGGACTATTGATTGCTTGGCATTCATTGCTGCCAGTGTCAAATAGGTGAGGAAGATGAAAACCTTAAAAGCATTCTTGAAAGCATTGTTACCACGGTTAGTAAAAAGAAAATAAAATCCTGCCATGTCAAACACAACTGTGAGAGAATGGGTTGGACTTCACTTGACATTGCATTGCCACTGGACTGCCTGAATCTGTGTCAAACGCTAGAAATAAATCTGGTCTTGCAATAGTACAGGTGGTAGGAACTAAAAAAATATTGCCAATGAGAAGACAGGAGGCTGGACTTAAGCATCCAGGAAGACTTTATTTTTTGATAGAGCTACTCCGCTTCTGAAGGAATGTGTCCATTCACGCTACAATCTTTTTGTGATAGGAACGGTGTTGCTTTCATATGACACTTTAAGAAATACATCAAAATATGTCTGGTTTCTCTTTTACTGAGTTCTGCTGAATGATGCCACTCTGTGTGTGTGTGTAAATATCTATATGTCACCTTTGGATCTACCATTTTTGCCAGGAAAAAAAATGAAAAATGAAACCTACTCCAACAGCAGAAGATAACTTTCAACTCTGAAGTCTTTGAGTTTCCAAATGTTGAAGATACCAGCTTGTCATCAGCTGCTACAGTAGAAAATTCTATGGTCTGAGAATCCACTTCTTACCAGTGGTACACTGGAATTCTCAGCCACCAAAAGGCCACGCAGCATTGCCTAAGAGGTGGCGTTCATCCCGTGCTGATAGCTGATAGAAGCAGAGACAGTTTCCAAGTCACCTTCAGTTCAACACAATTAAGTGAAATTCAGTGGTACATAAACCACATATGGGCTGTTTACACAAGAACTAACATTTATTCTGCACATAAAACCCAAGCTTGCTGCTGAGTAATGAAAGAGGTGAAGGAAGAAAATACAGCAAAGATCAGAAATGAGGACAGCTCTAATTAATGTAAGCAAAAATATAGCATAGCATACAAGACAAAATTGCCCTTTGGAGACCATGGGTGGTGATTTATTAGCAGTTTCAGAAATACAGTTTTACACTTTAAGATATCAGCTCAATGGTCTCCAGAGTCAAGGCTTCTGCTTTCACTACTGAGCTGCTGTTTGGCTGAGCGTTACAGTTTCCAATTTGATCTTGCTTGAAACATAAGTTTCCATGGTTGGTAGCACTGAAAACGCAAATTAAAACTTTGAAAGATTGTATTAGTGGAAAACATTCACTCTCATACACCGCAGCTTTGTTTTGAGTCAGGCTTCTCTGAACCCTCCCAATGCAATGAATTACATGCTAGAAGATTTTCTGTTCTCCATAGATAGTCATAAGGACACCATCCCAGCTTCTCTACTGTTGAAGACTCTGGAAGAACTGAGATGATTAACACAACTGTACCATGTGAGGAGGGTGTTCCCAGGATAAGTGTATCTTTCTCAAGCTGATGTCATGGTATTGGGTCATAGGCTGGACCTGATGATCTTGGAGGTCTATTCCAGCCTCAGTAATTCTGTGATGCTGTGATTGAATACTGCATTTCCATGGATAATTGCTATCTCCAAATTAAATTGTAGGCACACTTCTGGGCACTTGGATGGACTTCAGAACTCTGATGAGGAACATAACGTGTTTATTACAGCAGGAAAACTATGATCTAGTTGGCATCACAGAAATATATGGTAGGGTGGTCTGCACACCTGGAGTGCTGTGTGGGATAGCTGCAACATCTGTAGAAGGGATAGGCCAGGAAGGAGAAGCAGTGGAGTGGCCCTGTATGTTAGGGGGTGCTTGGAGCATAATGATGATGATGATGATAGGGTTGTCTATGGGTAAGAATCAGAGGCAAGGCTGACAAGACAGATATGATGGTGGAAGCCTGTTTTAGACAACCCAACCACTATCAGGAAGCAGATGAAATACTCTGTAAGTACTTGGGAGAAGTTTCGCAGTCAATACCACTTGTTCTCACGGGAGACATCAACTTACTTGATGTCTACATAAGCTACAAAGATGATGAAGGGAAAACCAAGCCTCCCCTTACCTAGGCATCACAACAAACCTCCCACTCTACAAAGTCAAGATCTTCAGGAAGATAAAGTTGTACCTTTGAGAGGAAGAGTAGCTAAGCGCTCTACAGAGGCTGTGAAATCAACAGGACCAGTGAGAGACTGATGAAGGATTTTGTCTTTGTAAAAACAGCTGCTTCTGGCTTCCCATTCCAACTGAACTCTGTGGCAGCTCCAGCTGCTAAACCTGATTTCAGGACTGAACTCTCCCTTCAGCTGCTGCCTCGTCTACAGTAAGCAAAGATCACAGAGCAAATAAAAATGTTACAGATCTAGCAGCTGTACTAATATGGTTCCTATTAACTTCTCTCCCCTCTACCTCCAAAAAGCCTTCTAATTCCTGGATTCCTCTCAGCTTGTAGGGATTTTTGCTGACACAGGTAAAGGGGCAAAGAGGAGCAACCATTTGCTCTCTTGCCTTGATTCTGCCACAGAGAAGCATAAACAAAGCCTTCAAAGGGCCTGATCCAACCTCTTGCTGGAAAGCCAATCCCCTTTCTCACTAAATACATAAGTAACACATGTCTATAGGAAAGGTCAGACATCTGTGCACAAGATGTACATAATACTACACCAAACCACAAACTCATCATCCTCAAGCAGATAATATAGATATTTACTATTAAGAATTTAATTTCTTAGTTCAGCTAGGAATTTACATGATTTACTCCAGGAAACCTTGGCGGGGGGGGAGGCAATTATAAAGGCAATAGCAGAAGTTGCATGTGTTTAAAGCACTTCTGTAAATCTCTGTACAAAGCTGTATATACTGGCTGGTAAGGGAGAGCAACTATGATAAAGAGCATCTGGTCTCTGGGTAGGTGTAACACCATGAACTCTTAAAAGTGGCAACCCAAGAGTAGGGAAGACTATTGCTTAGGCCAAGCCTCATGATACTGCTGCTAGTAGATCTGCTCTGGGGAAAAATAAAATGAAACTAACCAGTTGGGCAGGGTGAAAAACCTTGTGCAAATTTCTTCCTTGTATGCAATAAGGAAAATTCATTTGAACATAGGAGAATAACTCAGAAATAGGCTAAATGGTCCTACAGGATGGGCCAAACCCTCAAAGCCTCCAAGGTGGGCAATATTTAACATTCCACCTCTCCAAATAACCACTTCATCCCCTGAGTCATGAATTTATTGGAAGGTTGTAAGCAAAGGATGGCATTGCAATGGTCTGGGGACTGGGAAGAAACTCCTCCTGTCAGGTGTAGGCCAAGAGTACCCACATATGAAAAAAAGAAAAGGGTATTTGGTGAGAGGTAGTATGTGTAGCAGTGTGCAGGATTAATCAAATGTTGGTTTTGTGCTTAGGCAGGAGAGAAGGAATGAGAAATGGTCATATTCTTTGTTTTCCAGTCACGAGAGGTGCTGTAGCCAGGCTACAGAACATATTTTTCTCAGCTTTACTTGTAACGTAAGAACAATAGCAACAATCAATAGAACAACTAGAAAAGACTCAGAAAACACAGCGATGGGGCAGGAGAATGAGATGCCATACAAAACAAATCAGGACCAGCGAGTCAGAACACATTGATAATAGAGGTCAGCAAGAATGTCGAGAAGTAAGCTCATGTAAGGTCTCTGCAATTAAGAAAAGAAAATCCTTTGACCCTATGGCATGTCTTCTGAGATGAATATCCTATGGCTACAATTAAAAATATTGTTTGGGTTGGTTGACCCTCTCTGCACATAAACCCTGAGCTTTGAAAGTATTTGTTCTTGAAGGTGAAAGGAAGAGATCATGGTGGTAAAAGAGGTCAGGTCTAGAGCTGAACTGAACTGGAAGCTGCCACTGGCAAATATTGCTTCACTTTTTTCCTTAATTGCTAACTTGACTGGTTAAAAAGAAAAAAAATAGAAAAGATTTACTTGCAAGGCTAGATTCATATTGTCTTTTCCCCTCTGTTTTTCAATAGTTTTAGTGTTGGTAATTTGATTTCATTAACTCAACCTACACAGCTCTTAAGTTTAAACACCTTCAAATGTTCAGAACGCAGCTACATCCAACGACTAGTAGGGTACACTCAGTAGAGACTAAATGCTCTCAAAGCCACTTACAGTCATGCCCTGCTTTTTCCAGCAATATCCACAAACTTTGCAGGACCACCATAAGGAAAGCAGGAGTTACAGAGCACTGTTTAGTGAAAAACAGTACTATGTTTTGGGTTTTCTCTATCTGTTGTCCAGTGACCTACAGCAATGTCCATGTAGGACAGCTGTCTGACATAGTGCTATGTTTTTCCTACAGCCTTCCAGATAATTCTACACAAATTACTTCAATAGATGAATTAATTATATCTGCAGTTGGCATAAATCAACATGGCTTCATTATAGTTAATGGAACCATACTGATTTATGGCAGCATACATTATAATTTAAAAGGAAAAAAAAAAGTTTACTGAGATGCATTTGGTGCAGAAACATTGTTTAATTTTTTTTTCCCCTTTCTGCAAATTTTATTCCCTAGGAAATGTAATAGCAGAATGTTCACAGCGAAAACCTAAACGTGGCATGGACACACCAAGGTGTATGAAGCACACAAAAGATGCATAATAGTGCTGCTGATCTTGCTCTTTTCATAAATCACTGTCCTAATCCCACCATATTTCTATTTTCCATCAACCAAACTAACATCACTAATATTACTTAAGCTTCGAGAGGGGGAGATTTGCAGAGGTCATGACTTTCCTACGATAGTTCCAAAAACTTCCTCCTCTCTCTTTCATTATTCTGTGAACTGAAAAAGAGAAACTAAAATAAATCAGGTTGATTAACTGCATTGCATCATGTAAATACGAACAAAAGAGAAACATCTGTCCACTAGTCTGGAGGTGTTTGGCCTTCCATTGCTCAGCTTCCCTCAGTATTTAACTGTGCTGAAGTAATCACATCTTAGTTTTTAGAAAATGTACCTTTAATTATATGGTTATCTTCAAGACCATAGTTTTCCTTGGCTCTCAGAAGACAGAATTTCATGCCCCGATGATTTTTGAAAAGGAATTGACAAAGGAACTCTGAATAGTTTGCAAATAAATTACTCCGACGTGAAGTGAGCTCTCATTCGCCAATGCTTACAAATAGCTTAAGCAAAGATAAAATAATGTGTATTGTAATTAATATTTTAATTTGCTAAGAAAAGCTAAATAGTGATTAAACTGCTTCCCCTCCTCCTTCCCCCTGATAATAATGAAGCCAGGCAATTTCAAGAGAAGCAGAGCAGCCAGGAGTTTAATGTCGTTGATTAAGAACATGTTTCCATGGTGGCTATTATGTCCCTCTTTAAAAGAGGAAAACAAAACCAAGCCTTATTTCCGTTTAGAGCTACAGGGTTTCTTCTGCCTTCATAAGACAGACAACAAGAAAATGTTTAGGGATAATTAAAGGCAATTAGGCTCATCAAGGCTCATTTCTGGTCTAGCTCCACTTCTTCTCCCTACAATGTGTACTAATTGCTGCTTCAACATACCAAGTAGCGTGGGTTATTTTTTTTGTACTTCCACAAACAAGACTATTTGGTCATTACCAGCTTTGACAGAGTGAATAAGAGACTCCTGATTAGCTTTTTGTTTGGTTTTTAAAGGTTTATACTACACGTCCTATTGAATCTGATAATAAAGAACAATAAATTAACACTTAGCAATTTTGTAGTACCTTCTGCTAGAGCATCTCAAAGTTCTTTGCAAACACTAATGAATTAATTCTTTCAACAGTGGTGTATAATAGGTATCATCATCATAATTTTGCAGACTACTGAACACAGACACAAAGAGGTTGGGTAGCTCATTTAGTGTCACAGTCAACATATTATGATGTTGGTTCTCTGTTCAGACACAATGGAAATGTTAGTTTGTTTGCCATAAACATGCCTCCTGTGTAACTTCTTCTGTTCTACCCGGGTGTGATCCACCGATAGTCATGTAATTTAAGGGATTTGAATGTCTAAACTTCAAAGAGAGGTTTCACGTAGGAAATTATTAAGAGGCAGATATCCAGAACTGATAAAAAAAATATTCAAGTGCATCTACATTATGTGTTGCAGTAGTGGATATTGGGCAGTTTAGTTACAGGAAGCAGCAAAAGAAGTTAATTAGTACAACTATCCAATTATCAATTCCTAACAGCAGAGTCATGACTGCTCAACCCCCACGGGCCCCTTGATGTAAAACTGCAACCCACCTACTCAACCCAACAGCTCTCCAGCCATGAAAGCAGTTGGATGCCACACACATTTAATTCTTCCACCAGATAAATGTCTTTCTCTAGAGCTTCTAAGTCCAGAACACACACACAAGAAGCTTCACCCATGACTTTCAGATTTTGAATATTGCTTTTATGATTTTTAACCTTTTTTTTTTAACATTAATCAACACCACCTCCTCCAACAGTGAAAGCTGGGTAGGAATGCTTGCCTGCACAGCACAGAAGAGACCGCAGCTGATGAGTTCATTTCACTTCTTCGTACATAGCAGTTTGCTCATGTATCACACATCCAAATAATTGTGAATGAATTAGGTGCCAAGCTCCCACCACAGTCCAGTCTGGATCCATAAATTAAACAATTGTCCAATCTTCTCATCTTCCAGACCTGTCCAGTAAATATAATCAAATAGATGAGGCTTCTCACAGAACAGGAGGGCTCGTTCATCGCATGTAAAACCTGGATACAATTCTCTGCCTTGGAGGGATTTAAGCTCACATGTCCAGCCTCCTTATTCCCAGGTCATGAGGTGGAGGAAAAGAGATATATAGCTCATGTTTAAAGTGTTGGGTTTGGTTTTGTTTTTAATTGATAACTATTTAATAATTAAAACCAAAGGAGGAATACAGGCAACTACATGAATATGAAGAGCTGAGCTTTGCCACTTAAAAAGTGATTGCAATCCCATCTTTACCACCCAGAGGAGAGAACTGTTCTCAGTTTGCCACATGCTGGCTGACTGCTCTGGTTACACCAAATCTAGGTAACGGGGTACCACGGTCTCACCCTCCATTCCACTGTCCTGAGATCCTAAAGAGATTTAGGGTCACAACATTTCAAAGGTGTGACAACACACATCATTTCAAGCAGCCTCAGTGACCAAATGGCACAGTAATTTCACCTGAATTTGGGTGTACTTTGAAAACCCATTCAATAAGCACTTTTTGCTACTTTTTTTTGGTCTTTGCTACTTTTTTTTTTAATCTCTGACACACACTCCTCACTACTGCATGTTCTGCAGCTTTAGAGTGTCCTGATTTGTCATCTGTTTCCAAGTAACTAGAGAGACTTTGGGTTATTACTGACTTTAGTTTAGCTACACCTACTTATGGTTCTCTAGGGTCTTCTTGAACAAGAACAAAGGAAATAATACGGACAGCAGGCATTCTGCAAGTCTTTTAGCTAGTATCTTAGTGCTCCTATGGAAATGGATTATATGAAGTCTAAATAGATATGGTATTACTTTCCGTGGTGAATTTCTTCAAGTGAAAGGGTTTATTTGATGCAGAAAAGTATGCTTTATAAAAGATATAGCATATAGGATATATAATGGTGTAGAGAAGCAGTTTGGCTGGAAATTTCAGGCAGCGAGGTGTGCTTTTGTGGCCTCACAAAGTGAGGCTGAGAGCTACATTCTCTGGTTCTAAGCACATCTGTCTCTGCTGCTACTCATCGGTCTTTGCTCAAGGCAGGTAAGAAGGACCATGAAACATATCTTGGTTGTCAACAGACAATTTCTCTCCTAATAAGAAAAATGAATGTTCTGACCACACTTCACTGGCTCCACCAAAATCAAGTCATAATTAAGTTGCTTAAATCAGAACGGATTTTGTACCTACTTACACCCTAGACCTCAGCTGTACCTTCATTCTTCTGGACCGTTATATCTCACCTAAAACATCAGTACAACTGCACAATGCCTTTTACTGAGAGAAAGTGTCACAAACCTTGTTTGGCATGTTGGAATATAAGAAGGTAGTCTATGTACAACTCTCAATAAATAAGGTGAACTTTGGGATGAAAGCAGAATGATTTTTTGTCTTCCTTAAGTGACCTTTAGTCCATACTACAGGCATTGTGAAAGTAAGAAGCACCCACATGGATTTTCTTAATAAAAGGAGTGTGATTTAAACTGATGTATAATAAAAGAATGGAACACATTTGAAATGGCCAGAGATGAATAAGACAGCATGGCTCATTTTAAAAATAAAAATACTTCCCTTCCTTCTTAAAAGCCATTCCTATTCTCAACATGTGTCCCTCCACATTAATCATATTTTGATGCAGCTAAAAGATTAGTTACAAGGTGCACTATATTCTTTTGGTTCCTGACATTTGCAACTAGGAGACACAGAAGAATTTTTTTCAAATTCATAAATCACATCAACTCTTAAAAAAAAAACCTTTACAAAAGACCACTGCAAGTATTGCCACAGTCCTTTTTAGCAGAGCTGCTGAGTACCAGTTACCACACCTGAACAGAATCTGATTAAAAAACCCTCAACCATATGCGGCATAAAAACTTCAACCTCGAGGATAACAAATTATTTGCTTTAAGCTGTCCTTAACTGAATAGGAGTTTAATATCCTCCTTCCTGTCAGTCCTTACACCTGGTCAGCATAAAAAACCCCTGGCTAGACCAGCCTTTCCAGCTTTCCTTTCCTCTACTACATCTGCAAACATTTGTTTTGTAGGGCTAAGGGAATTTTGTGACCTGTAGGTTGTAATATCCTCCTCAGCCACTGTTTTAGACCTCTGTTCCTGACTACAAGTACATTCCTCACCTTTAGCTAGTCCCCTAGATAAGCAGCAGCTGCTCTGGACTCACACACATGATGCTTTGCACTAGGTGGGAATCAGGCATCTTCAGAAAGGGTTTTAGACCACAGGTTACAGCAGAGGCACACTTAATGAAGAAGGGCAGAGAATGAAGCAATTTTTGTTGGACAAAACCCTGTCCAACAGTACCTTAAACCAACTGACTCAAAAAGCCAGAAATCACTTTTAGGAATTGAATCCACGCTGCCTTTTATCCAAGAACATCAAATGGTGGAAGGCACTGTGAAATTTTCCCCATGGGAAACCTCACAGAGTTTTCCCCCACTAGAGTGGTAGCTACTGGCAGGCTTGTACAGTAGACCAGCATCAGTGGTCAGTTCAGACAGCAGTTTACTTGGGGGTTAAAAGAAAGTGTTCCCACAATAGCATTGGCTGGATATGCTTCTGAGGTCTGTCTAGTCTGCCAATTACTTCCTATCGTTTTGAGGTGGTTTCTGTTTTCTGATGGTGACAGCTTGAAAAACTCTTTTCACTCCTGTAACAGCTGATTACATGGCATTCTTGTTTTCAGACAAGGGTCCCATGAATTTTCTCCTATCCAGAAATTCATTTCATGCTCAGGTATTTGTCTTATCCCATGAAATCTGCTACTGCACAAGGAAAGGACAGACAAGCATTGTGCTGGTGCATCCATTTTTAGGGTAAGAGATAGAATATTATTTCTAGAAAAGCATGTTCTGTTTGTTTTTTTCCTTTTTGTACATTCCTTTGAGAGTTTAGACCTTTACGACTCTCTATGGCATCTTAAGGACATCCCAGGCATAAACATACCATAGTTAAAACATCCCTCCTGAGCAGAAGCTTCAACTGGTGAGGTGCTGCATAAGGATTCACTCATTTCCAGTGATGTTCAAATGTCCTGTTTCATTTTTCCAGTTCTAACCAAAGAACTATTGATTTTAAGCTACAGTGTCATGGATTATATTACTGAAAATGAGTTAGGTAGAAACTTCCTTTAATAATTAAAGAGATGAAAAGGGAGCTCAGTTCTTTGATTACCTGTGACTTTGCATTCTGCTTCAGCTTTGATTGGGAGAAGCAGGTAGATAAATAGTTTACACAGAAGGTGGCACAACTTCATTCACTTCTCACTGGAAGACTGTGCTATGTATATATGTAATATATGTATATATATCCATTTACATACCAGGCATTTACCTGATGTTCACGCTCCAGGCTTTTAAGTGAATCCAATTCAAGTCTGGAGTTCTCTTTAGTTCATAATAAAAGCAACCTAGGGTAGAATTTCCAGAGCCTACCTGTAGGACTCCATCCACATCTAAGCTGCCTTTATCTGCTATACTTTTGATCAGGGACAATAGATATTTTCAAAGGCATCAGCTGAGATGATTCCAAAGTTTTTCTTCTCTTGAGAATACGAAGTCCATTAGCAGAATCTCTATTCTCATGCAATCCCTTGAAGTTGATCTTCTCAGCCTTTACCTACCACAAATATCAGCCACAAATTATTATGAGATAACATGCTCATGTTTTCTAATACTGAACTTGCTGGGTCTCCACTCCTTTCAACTCTATC
Source organism: Chloroceryle amazona (assembly GCA_027560015.1). Lineage (NCBI taxonomy): Eukaryota > Metazoa > Chordata > Aves > Coraciiformes > Cerylidae > Chloroceryle > Chloroceryle amazona. The sequence goes on along the minus strand of JANHFX010000655.1, from coordinate 158,635 downwards.
ACATTAACAAATGCAAAAAAGATTCCCTTCTAATACCCCAAAAGTGACTGACTGAGGGGAGACCTTCTCACTCTCTACAACTACCTGAAAGGAGGTTGTAGGGAGGTAGGTGCTGGTCTCTTCTCACAAGTCACAACTGATAGGATGAGAGGAAATGGCACCAAGTTAAGCCTGGGGAGGTTTAGGTTGGATTTTAGGGAAAAATTCTCTACCAGAAGGGTTATCAAAGGCTGGAACAAGGAGGGAAGTGACTGAATTGCCATGCCTGGATGTTATTTAAAAGCTGTCTAGATGTGATGCTCAAGGATATGGTGTAGTAGTGGCAGTGGCAGAGTTAGATAATGGTTCGCCTTGATGATCTTAAAGGTCTTCTCCAACCCTAGTGATTCTGTGATTCTCTAGATGCACAGAAGCTGGAGATGCTGTTTCCAGCTGGAACCATTCACATATTGTAAGAAGGGAAAGGTGACAGGAAAAAGGCGAGAGAGGAGAGGAGAGGGAGAGGGAGAGGAAAGGGAAAAGGGGAAAGGAAAGGGGAAAGGTGTAATAGGGTCTTGAAATATCTAGAATTTAAATAAATGAAGCACTGCTATATTAGCAGTTGCAATCAGTTTGCCTAGCCTCTGCTCCCCAGTGAAAGGGAAAGCTAATTTCACCATCCCAAACACGTCTGCACATCCCCATCCCTTTAGCCTGTGCATCACACCTCCAGCTATGCATTCAGCATCCCCCCCTGCCATGTCGACTGCAAACACTGGGGCATTTTCTTCTATTTCATTAACACGGGCTCTCTGAGTTTATGAGGTGGCATTTTCAAGACTTAACCTGTTGGAAAGCATCACATGGATCTAGTATTCTAAATGTTCTTCCCTTCCTTGCCTTTCTTAAGATTCCAAATCAGTTTTGTTTATTGGTCTTTCCACAGGCAGGAGTCTATAGCTGTCTCATACTCTCCACAACACAAAGACATCCAGTACAATCTGGACTATGCCCAAGTGTTTTTATTCTCTCAAAAAATAAAACCCTTTACAGCCAGTTTCACAAAACAACTCTTTAGGTAACCATGGCCTTAGTACTTATGATGACTTAGGGGGTTTTTTATGCCTTTTCAGAAACATATCAAATGGTCAAGTAACATATTTAGATTCTGTAATATAGGTATGCATCCTTATTTTATTTAAAAGAATGGGTGTTTTAGCATAAAGGCAGCAGAACAACCTGGTGCCTATCACAGAAACCACCCTTACTGGAAAACAAAGCAAATCCTTATCTAGCACTAGACGGAGGCAGTATAAAAAGGGCAAAAATTACAATACCTGTGAAAAAAGGCATAGGAGGTCCTTCAGATTCCTGCTTCCAGCCCTCAAGTAAGGTACTTGTATTTTTTTAATGGTATATGTTTTACCACACATTTCTTACATTACAAATGAACCTCTTCTAGGGTCGCAGAGGTGGGGTACAATCTGACTAGAGAGATGGCAATACAGCAGGAGTGATTTACAGCGTGTCATTTGTATGAAACAAATTGGCACCTAACTTATAGTATCAATGTTTGTATCTGGTTGAAGGAGATAACGGTGCTTGTGAAGTACATCACATTTGTTATCTTGCTATAACACAGATTTCCCTTGGAACAACTTAGGGTGGTATCACTTGGGAATAGATGGAAGAAATGGAAGGAATTTGGCAGGAGTGCTTTCATCTGAAAATAGGAAATAGGTGCCCTTACACTAAGATCTCTGCTTTAGTTCCTACCATAGATGCAATTTCAAGTTGACCTCACCTGCCAAAACACCTCTGATTGACAAAACTGGTTCTTTCAGAGATTTTTAGTTTTTAATTTGACCTTGTTTGAATTCATCATCATCCAGATGATGATGACCCACGGTCTGAATGCTGAGTGCTGAAATCACTCGTATGATTTCAATTGCAATTATTACTCCTTTGCATCCCAGGAATTTACTCGTGATTGGGAGAAATGGCCGCAAGCATTTTCTTTAATCCTGAAACTTTTCAGAGACTCTTTCAGCCTTTGGCTTTAACTCAGTTATGTGATAAACTTCTATTCAGCCTCTACTGTTCTTCCTTGATATTTTTCCTCTTGTTGCTCTTACTGAGTGAACTGGCTTCAGGGTACATTTAAGAACACTAACATTGCAACCTGGTGGAGGTGATGAAAATGGTTAAAATGTAAATTATCTGATGTAAATCCCCCCATCCCCCCCTTTAATTTAATGTCAATAAAGGAAAAGGCCCAGAAATGCCAAATTTTATACTAGTGCAATAGAATTAACTGAAACTAGGTGGCAAGACTTAAGAATTTAGATTTTTTTTTCTCCTAGTTTACTTTGTGGAATTTTATTGATTTTTTTCTTTTTTTTTTTTAAGGAGTTTATCAATCAAGGCTTTGAGGTGACTATCCATGGAAAAAAAAAGAATGGAAAAAGGAAAGCAAAAGGGAGGGAGGGCTTGAGACTGCACAAAAGGCACCTCAGTAGAAAGCAATCCATTGTACTTCACTGTGAGCTGAGAAGGCCAGGTCTTGTGGCTTGTTTATTAGCTGTTGGTTGGGGTTTTTTAAACAAATAAAGAAGGTAAATGGAATCCCAGGCTGCATTTGGCAAAGAATTGCCAGCAGGTTGAGGGGAACGATCCTTCTCCTCAGCACTGGTGAGGTGACACCTGGAACACGTGGCCAGTTCTGGGCATCCCTGCGTGAGACAGACATGGACATCCTGGAGAGAATGGCCACAAAGATGATGGAAGGACTGGAGCATCTCTCCTACAAGGAAAGGCTAAGAGAGATGGGACTGCTCAGCCTGGAGAAGACTCCGGGAGGATCTCATCGATACGTATAAGTACCTGAAGGGAGGCTGTACAGGAGATGGAGCCAGGTTCTTTACAGTAGTGCCCGGTGATGGCAGAAGAGGCAATGGGCACAAACTAAAACACTGGAGGTGTCATCTGACCATCAGAAAACAGGTTTTTTTTGCTGTGAGGGTGACTAGGTACTGGCACAGCTTGGCCAGGAAGGTTGTGGAGTCTCCATCCTTGAAGATATACAAAAGCTGTCTGGACATGGTCCTGGGCAACTGGCCCTAGATAACCCTCCTTGAGCATGAGGGTTGGACAAGATGACTTCCAGAGGTTCCTTCCAACCTCAGCCATTCTTTGAGCTTTCTGACCTGATCTCCCAAGCTTTCGAAGAGTCCCTGCTATTCCTTTTCCTGCCTAGCCCATAAAGTGGCAATCCTAAGCATATCTGGTGCTGAGCATTCCCACCTCTGCCTGTAATGTATTGCTGGATGTATTGCCATGTACTGTCTCAGTGAACAAAGTGCTATCTCACTCCTTCCATTTCTATTCTCTTTTTTGGCAGCCTCCTAGACATCTCTCTTGCCTTGACATATCTCTGACAGTTCGCAGTAGTAACTTTTGTTAAAGACAGGTGCTTCTGCATCTTTATAGAGAACTTTGCATAAATTAAACAGGAACCACCAGTTTATCCAGAAAAGTCAGTTCAGAGATCATAGCTTTGGAGTCAGAGTGCAGTAAACGAGTACAAGCCACAAATGACAGGTAAAATTCTCACTTAAGTATCTCTGGGTGAATCCAGATTTTAGGGGACGGGTACAAACACATCAGCTGAGCATTCACACAGCCCTGTGATTAGTCAGGCACAGCATTTAAATTTGCTGCTACAGAATATTTGCACTGTGAGTAGGCACACAGGATTCCACGCATATGACACATAATTAAATATCATTGGCCAAAGGTTTCTTCCCTAATGAATTTTCCCTAAGAAGCAACAATCTTAGAACCTCTGTTAGAAATGCCTGCAAACTTTACTGCTAAAAATCAAACCAGAACAAAACGTATTTGCCTTCTAACTGCATTTTTTTCCCCTTTCAGTATGGAATAGGCACAGCTAGTGCACTTCTTTCCTTGCTGTCTTCACTGCAAAGCTTTCCCAGGATGCTGCATCTAGTCAGACCCCATTAAAATCATCAGCAAATAGAAATGCCTTTAACCTAGATTTAAAACCACAGCCTGATCCAGTATTAAAGATCTTGGCCAGGAATTTGTTCCACAGTCACCATCCATAATGACTAAGAGGTCAGAGGCTACTTGCTGCTCTCAAGTGCAACTGGAACAGCCTATGTCCTAGAGCTCACTCGCTGCCAATTGCGAGGCCAAGGCTTGTTTTGCAATAGGGCATGGAAGATTAAAACAACACCAAAAACTTGGCTAGAGGAGAGGTCCAAGTGGACCTTGAAGGAAGTAATTACTTTGTACTACTGTACTCCCTCTTCCTCCCTCTGCTCTTTCACTTCTTTATGTGCTTAATTGTAAATTACCCTCCACTCCTTCTATCACTGTTTTAGTTTTGCCTCGTGCCAGTGAAGCGATACGAAAGTGCCGGTACTAAATTCCTGCTGTAAAACCAGTGCCAATACTCGGTGTCTATGAGCTTCAGAGCACTTTGAGCACTGGAGCTAGTGACATTACCAAGCTTGTTAACGTAAAACCTTCTTTGTGTTACATTTTTTGGCAATACATTTTACAAAAATCTACCCCAGGGAGCCAAGGGGCAGTTGCTTCTTTATTACATTTGAGAAGAGACACATTATTAGCGTTCCAGTCTATATATTATGAAATTAAGTGGATACCCTTGGGGTTAATTCCTTGTTGTAATTGTAATGAAAAGAAACAATTTCTAACCCTCCATTTAAGATCTATAACTATTAAAATCCACTAGTCTTAGTGGCTCCTGGGGCCAGTGAAGTACTTCAGTGTATATGAAAAAGGGCACTCCTACAGTGTCCAATATCAGTAATTTATAAAAATAACAGCCTCCAAGTGGGAAAACTAACAAATGAGTTTCCATTGAACCCCTCCCTGCTGTTTACCATTGCATGCCGGATTCATCAACTACGTAAAATTATATGCATATCAAAATTATGGAGCTGGGTTCCAAGATTATATTTTGCCTAGAGAAGGAAAGGTAGAGCAGGAATCGCACAATACAATGATTAAATACGAGGGAAAACCAAGCAACACAGCCACAGAGGATTCTCTTAGCAAAAAAAAACAAGTTTAAAAGCAACATTTCAGCAGCTTTTCTGTAGTAAATGTCACTTGCTTCAACCAGTTTTGACTACTAATAAAAGACTTTGGAAAAAATAATCAAAGATTAACTGTCTATTTCAAAAGCATTTACTTACCTCTGAAAATGCTTAGTTTATTCAGTTTGGGAGATAAATAGTAATAACGATGCTATTGCCCATTCTCCTCGTCTTTATTGTGTAGGTGGCTGCACTTTTAGTGAGAATTCCTACTCACTAGTGTTTCCCTGCTGACTTTCCATCATTTTTTACATCACCATGTGTGGCAGGTTTCACCATCTCTCCTACACGTTTGTATTCCTTTTCACTTTTCATAATGCTCGAAAGAGAGAGAAAAACATTTTCATAAATGAGGGGAAAAAAAAGCAAGGAAGGGATTTTAAAAGCACCATCATTAAAGGGAGATACAGAAACACTGCACTACAGGAACCTGTGATTAAATCATTTTTATGGACTGCCTAGGTTTTCAATTTGACAGCGAACCTTTCGCATGTAATTCGGTTTGTTAGGGACGAATAAAATTTACATCATCAGATAGTGTCTTCCAATTTCATATGCTTATTAAGATCATTGTCTCTATTAAGCTAAAAATTGTATAAGTGTATTATTGTCTAACACAGCATAAATTCCCATTTGGTATGCATGCGTGCTGAACGGACACACTAATTTAATAGCAGGAGAGTTTTGCAGGCCTTTGTTAGAGTTGCCTTGTGAAAAATAATATCCCTTTAAGATATCAGAATGGTCTGTCTTTTTGATAAAGGTACTTGTTTAGCTGTGGTTGACATAGCTTTAATATCATTTATCTCTCTCCTTTTATTTATCATAGTATAAACTCCCCTAGGAGAAAGGAAAAAGGTCTTACCAGACATGAAAGAAAGAAATAGCTGTTGTTTTTAAAAATACCATTCTACTGGCTAATAAAATACGATGTGAGTTGTTATGTACACATGAGTTTAGACTCTATTCATTATTTTTAAGGGAAAGAAGGAATGAGGCATCATTTAGTATGCCACCGATCAGCGAAAAATGGGTTTGTTTTAATGAGTATTTACTGTAAATTCAAGTTGATGTCACCTGTTACTATTGGCAAGCCATGCTGGAGAATGTCCTTATTCCTCCAGTGTTTACAAACCATGTACCAATCTGGTCATTTACAGCTTGTGCATTCTCTAGTTATCACACCGACCAAACTAGCACCACCATCTCAGGCTGGTACTGTAGTGAGACTTAAATTGCCAGCTTGAAACGACAAAGTTACTCTTGCCTGCTTTCAAAGGATTCTAGAAAGTTGTAATACAATAATTGCAATAAAAGATCATAGAATTATTAAGGTTGGAAACGACCTGAAAGATCAAGTCCAACCATCTACTAAACATTATCATGACCACAAAATGATGATGAAGTTGAAAGGCTGATAAGCAACTACAAATACTTTCATTTTTATCATTGCCAGAGCTTAATGTGCTGAATATATGGGTCTTTAGCAATTGATGCTTATTAGAACTTAAATAAAATGAGCAGGTGGCCTCCATCTCACCCGACAGATGTTAGCATCATGTCCAATGAAGTTAAACAGAACCACTGTCAATACAAGGCTGTAAGTTTAACCTTCTTCATGATCACTGCAGCCCTTTTAATAAATCAAGACCTGTTCATAAAATACATGTCCTACCCTAGGAAGCAGAACACCTTCTAACATTGATTGTGCAGATGGTAGAAAAGAGCTGCACTTCTCAAGGCCAGTTGCTAATTATCCTGTATCAAATATGGATAGGATGACTGCTGAGTAAATAACTGAGCAGAATGTTGATACTGGGAACCTCAGCAAGAATTGGAAATCGTTAACAAATTACACAGGGTGCTCTGACCCTTGAACTTCTGATCGTTTCTTCCTTATGTCTTCATTGAAATAGGTATATTCCAATCGCTTTGAAGGTCCCTGCAATTTCACCAGGGATCAAGTACTGGAGGGATCTTTCCTGAAGTGGGGCAGAGCAACACACTGATAAGGCTGGGGTGCTTGGACCCCATTGTCCTAATTTTCAATAAGAAGCATAAACATTTTATTCTTTTATCAGAGATAACATGAAGAATTCTGGCATTAAAATGCTACCAATAAAGACATAGAAGTGCTGAGAATGAGTCCTTACTCTATGCGAGGGAGCATGCACAAGGTGAACATTAACTCTGTTTAACAGACAAAGATGATATAATACTCCTGAGATGCTGAGTCTGTGGATTATGCCTAATTACAGGGATAGCTGTAGCAGAGATTTTATTTGTACTGTGTACTGCATAAATGCTAAAGCCGAGGCAAAACTCATGTTAGGAAGTTGGAAATAAACATAAAACACAGTACGGATGCTAACATCAAATTACAACTTGAATAATTACACCGTAACTGCCTCAAATGTTCTTGTAATCTCAACCCCCTGACTTTTCTTCTTACTTGTATCCTTTACTTCTGCAAATATAAATATCGCTACATTTGGGAAAGAATTTATTCACCATATGTATATTTGCCAGCTCTGAATGGCAAATATGTATATAATTACCAGTATTGCTTGCCTAATACTGAACAGTAAACTGGCAAAATAATTCAAGGCAAAGAGCAGTCCTGGAGCATTGCAAAAAGGCAGAGACATGCTTATGTCTATTTATTGCTTAATAATGACCTAAAGTAGGAATTTGCTTGTAAAGAAAAAACAAACCAAACAAAAACAAGCCAAAAAACCACATCCACCACCACCAACAGCAAAAAAGAAAACCCCAAACCAACCAACCAACCAAAAAGAATCCCCAAGAACAAGCAGAAAGAAACATTCAGCTTCAATGGCTTTTGTTATAAAACTTGCCATTTTAGCTACTGATGTAAGCTCTTTTGAATATATTCCTACTGTAAAATAGCTGTAGTCTGCAGACTGCATTTTGGGGAAGAGGAAAAAAAAAACACAAGGTAGGAGCCCTTCTCTCAAACTATAAAGATGAGAAACACTCCAGTGCTCTTGGCTTGTGGTGGAAGTTGGTAACATGCTTGTAGGTAGTGAAAAGCCCAATAAAAGCCCCAGTATTGGTTGACCCATGGAAAAGCAGCATAGAATTTTTCCCACTGAAGTGAATCTTATTTGTTCCCTCGAATAAATGGACAAATAAAATTCGCTGTTACATCCTAACTACAAAGCTGGAGACAAAAGACAGAAAGTAAGAACAAGGATCACTCCAGAACCTGACTTGATTCAGCATTCACCTGGGAGAAGAGAATTCTGGCTTCCAGTGTCTGTATCCAATTAATATTTGGAATATCTCCATCCTAAATACCTCTTAGCCACCAGAGGATGTGGATTCAATCGTCAAGCACAGACAGAAACCGAAGCCAGAACTCCCACATCCCCTATGGGCTCTCAGCACCACTTCAGATAAAACCAGGCACTTGCTAGATGGGTGCAACCCAGCCTGAAAGGCAGATTGGGATTGCCTAATGTCTTTGATCCTCTAGAGAAAACAAGGAGGGGGGAGGCAAGCCTAGCATTGTACGCCACAAAGTCCTAACTGAACCATAAAAAAATGGACTAACCTGTCACCTCCTCATTGATAAGGAAACGCTTCTTCAGGGGGGGTAGATATTTGGAGCTGTTTACAAGGCAGGGATTGCAAGTTGAAGGGCTGGTGTGCTAGACAAATATTGCCTACAAGCACCTCATTCAAGTGCAGGAGGAATCGCCTCACTTCATACGTTTTGTTTAGAAAGTGTAATGGTCTCAGCTGCTTTGTTCTCCACATATATTAAAAGCAGATTCATCACTGAGTTAAAGAAAATAACCAAGTACTGTCTCCACAGACTTTTAAATAACAGTTTCTCCCCTTCTACTCTTGGCATTGCTAAAGATGAATAACAGAATATTGGATGCTTGCTACAGATCCTTGGGCTGTTCCATTTGCAAAGAAAATTTGAACTCTTCAAGAAGCTTGTCATAGTTTCAGCAGAAAATATATCACTACCAAAGTTTCATTTTAATAGCTGGATAAACCCATAGGTCTGGCCAGGTTTTGTTTTCATTTTTTTACACTGGAACTGTGAAAGATTCTCATTTATACTCTCTAAGAAGCAGTTTATAAACCTGTCTCTGATCAAGTGTCTTAATTTCAAATCTGAAACTTAAACCAGTTAATTAAGCTGTGACAGAAAATTCAGAAAAAAAAAAATCACATCGCCAAAACAAACAAAAAAACCCCAAACCAAAACACTCCAGAACTGTTTAGCCATAGGTAAAATAAGCATTCAATTGTAAATGGTAAGAAGGATCACACAAGTGTTATCAGAAGCTTCAAAACTCCACAAAGACTTGTTTTCAGTGACACTTGGAAGTTAAATGAAGATTTTCCTCTTGGCCAAAGCCTGGTACTCATATCTTAAACAAATGCATTCAATACTCTACTTACCGGCCAGTTATGGATTGAGTCATTCATTAGCTCTGGAAACCTACTTCAGGTTTGCTGAAAAACTTAGGCTTTTAGATTTCTAATGATTTTTAATTAGATTACTAATGACTACAATATTGAGTTACTACCACTTTATTTACTGGAGATTTTTATTCTTTTTTTCTAGCTGATATAGTATTTTGAGTGCTCTGTCAGGAGTTATCAATAGCAGCAAGTGCCAAGTTCAGAACTCAAGAGTTCTGAAAAAAAAAAAGGAATTAAAACCAGCTGAATACCTCCCCAGAAAAACAGGAGAAAGACATTTTCCTGGGATCACCCATTGGGCAATAAATTCCCACTTGCAACTAAAAGTGTTGGGACAAAACAAATAGTTTCATTAAAGGGAACTGGAACAGAACATTTGTTTGGGCAAACACAGCAACAGAGTGTGAAAACCATTTAAAAAATAAATAAAATATACCCCCCCAAGAAGGGTCTACAACAACTGATTGCTGGTAGTGCCCCAAAAATATTTGGACAGGCTTCTCCCCAGGCTGCAGGAGAGCTCAGACCTGCTAGGTGCTAGAGAGACATCACCTGCTAGGTGATCTCCCTACCTGAAATGTCATTGCAGCCTCAGCACTTAGAGATACCGTGAGGGATTTTTGTGATGCTGGGTAGGTGGCTCCTAGGGTGTCCACAAAGAAAAGCAGTCCCTTCTGTAGCTGCAAAATCAGTCCAGGAATTCATCCAGTCTGTTGGTGCTGGTGAAAGGGAGATCTCAGACATCATTTAGACAGATCATTTAGCTTATTTAGATCATGAAGTCTTCTGCAAACTTCTGGCTAGCTCCTACCATGCTGCCAACTCTCTCTTTTCATCCCTTATGCTTTGGAGGAAGCTTAACACAACAGTAGAGTCCAGTCAACTGATAATACATTTGTGTATCTAGGTAGAGGCTCGGAACCCTTGCCTACATGCTTAGTGCATTGTCTGGACCACGTGTGGCCAAGCTGGAGTAGAATACAGGCTTCCACTCACTACTCAGCACAATAACACACAAAAAGTCCAATAGTCAAAATTCAAATGGATCTTTGCGCTGTCACGGGGCTTGTTATTTATTATTATTATTTTTTATTCTGTCTTTGCTTGCAGCTCATCAATATATGAACAGATTTTCATCGGTCATCTGTGCTCAGTAAATCACATCAAATAACCATTACATTTAAACTTAGCTACATTTCCCTTTAAAGGAAGTTGATTTAGATTGCATCGTGGTAATTTTGGATATACTTCTTATGATGTTACATTGATCTTTCACACATATTTATCCCTTCTTTTTGTGCATGTAGATACCCTTCAAGGAGTTCCTCCTTGGTGACTTCTCATTTTATGGCTATCTTCCTAAGAAAATGTAACTCTAGGCATATTTGTATTAAGAAATACAAGAATAGGGCAATGAGTAAAAAAGTGTCATGCAGTTGGAAGAATACAACTTCTAATTATTCAGTAGTAATTAGTTTGAGTACACTGAGTTAACAAAACATGAAAAAAACCAAACTAGATATTGTTCAGTTCTTGATATTCATTTTAATTTCAAATTCTTGTATTGGCCACGTGTCGATCGTCTACCAAAGTTACTTACAGAAAATAATCATGCTTGGAATATATGTTTTGTTACATATAACAGGATGTTAAAGGTCTTTTCTGGTTTCATATCTTACAAATATATGCTTTAAGTGAGAGGCTTGTAGTTTTCAGGGTGATATTCCAGATAGCCATAATAAAATATACTGAAAACATACTCCAGTTCCTTAGTTCTGCCTCAAAACCAGACTGATGGCTAAATATTGCAAGCTATGCAATATCAGAATGAAGATTTTTGAGAGAGGTAGCACAGCATTTCTACCGCTCTCCCCATGTGGGTTACAATGAAGTTTGGCACAAACTAAATAAAGTTGCTAAATAAAGTCAGATCACATTTCCTACAACAAGGAGGTGACAAGGACAAAAGACAAGCTGACTATTTTTAAAGATCCAAGATCATGAATCTTTTTTTGCTGGATGTGGCTTGATTTTTGCTGTCCCATTCCTTTCCATGGACATTTTGATAGCTCAGAAAAGAATGAAGTCTCCAAATCCAGGCCAGCACATCTGTGGCCCAGATAAGGAAAGTGATAAACAGTCCCATGATAAATGATATCTCAAGGAAGGATACCAGATAACTCGATGAGTACTGGAGAATTTCCATGTGGAGAACAAATGCTATCAGAAAAAAAAAAAAAAAGGAAGATATGATAAAATCAAAACCAATTCAGGGGCATGAGTCAAAAGGGAAAGATGAGGAAATGCAACAGTTGTCTTTGAAACTGCACTGAAAGTGATTCTTTCCATGTTAATCTTTTTCAACCAGGGTGTCTGTAGCTTTTATTGAAACCTTCACTATTTGCATCAGACTCTTAAAATATCTGAGTTAAACTGGATCACAAGCGTTTTCTTCCATTGGAATTCTGATATTCTGGAGAGGAAATTGAATATTTCTTTACAAGAACTATTAGAACTGCTTTCTTCCTTTCAAAAAGCCTGTGCTTTGCTTCTTTTTTTCTTTTTTTTTTTTTTCCCCCAACATTGGCTATTGCCAGTATTGTCCATTTATTCCTTTTTAGTTAAAAGGAAAATATTTTCAGAACAACCAAACTTCCTTCATACGAACGGTTAATTCAGAATCTGATGGCACTTTACTGTCCTCACTACACTTAATTGTCATTTCGAAAAGCCTTAACCCTAGACTTAGAGCAGAAGGAGCAGTGCTTACTTTCGTATTTTTCTTCCTTAATCCAAGATAAATCTCTATAATTAGAATTGACTGCTTTTTAAAGGAACAGAAATGGCAAGTGGCTCTATGTCAAATTAAAAGATCTATTACCTTTGCTCTTCCAATACTTCTCAGCAATGTCTTGTCTCAGGAGGCACTTTTTTTTCTTCCTTATGAAAACTAACTTACTGTAGGTGTAGAGGGAAAAACACATCACTGGAGTGTCTGCGGAAGGAAGATATACACGTGTTTAGAGCAATGGAAAATAATTGCCAAGTATGTCATGTATGAACACTTTATTAAAAATTTTCTGTAGCATAAGCTATTCATCACAGAAGACATCTTTATTGAAGGCTACATCTTCCTTCCTTTAAGCAAATGGGACATTGGAAAGTAGAAAGACTCACCATTTTGCTTTCATGAGTCGAAGGCCTAAAAGCTGAGTGGCACTTGTGGTACACCACAGCTTTGTACAGCCATACCCCAGAAACCCTCATGGCCATCAGTAAAAAGTGCTATGACCTGCCAGGATGTCATGGCATGCCCTTTCACTTAACTGATCATTCTTTTTGCTCCCAGGATTTTCTTTTTTTTTTTTCCCCTCTGTCCCATGAGCTTCTCTTTTTACCTTCACTGTGCTAATGCCCCTTTCTGTCTTCCTCTTTACGTGGCTGTGGCTTTAAATCTGGACCTTAATGATCCTCTAATTTTGTATGCTTTTAAGTCTTTCTTCTCCTAGACACACAAGCAGCAGGTGTCCTAAAGTCTGCCAGACGATTTGAGACTTTCAAGACTTGTCATACCCTGGAATTAGTGAACACTAGCAGCATGTAGAACAATAACAATGCTGGAAGCTATCTGTTGGCTGATGCTTTGATTACAAAGTCATTTATATAACAGTAACCAATACCATTTGTCTAACCATTCACGACAGTCAGTGGTATGTACCTCATATTAAAACCAGCCCAGCTTCTTTTTACTCAAGATCAGAAACAAACAAAACCCAACAAATGAAACAGTGCCTCACAGCAAAGAGTAATTCCCTTACTGGTGCCTCCTCCAAATGTTTAGTTTTACTCATTCTGACAACTCTTTAATCTAGGTAATGTAATACAATGCCTCCTTGTTTTGAGACCTGTACATATTGCCCTTTAAAAATCCACTGTACAGCCACACACTAGGACCCACTGGAGGGAGCATCAACAGGTCAGATATCTTATGGTTGCTGAACACAAGGTATTTTGCCTCCCCTGGCTAATTCCACTTATTTGAGCAGAGCTGTGCCAACAGTGAATCTGAGTCCTCTATCTAAATTTAATCTATTCATTACCTTCAAACACTATTGCAAATAAATAGGCAATCAAGTCGCTAGAAGGACAGAAAAGAGGGATACGGCGGATAACAGGTAACCTTACAGAAGACAATCAGAGCATTGATTTCTTTCCTTCCAAACAGCAGACAATAACGGTTCAAACTAATCACGATTCAGATTTTCTTTCCTACGTTTAATTGTTACACTGGAGACTTATTTAGCTCCCTTTAAACTGGTCCCCTGGTAATTAATTTCACCGATAACTGGATCAACCTGCAAATAAGAGCTGGACTGGGATCTGTAGAGCATAAAGCCCTCTACTTTATACAACAGTGAAAGCTGTTCCAGTACATACACAGTCTAAGGAGTTGTTGAGAAAGCCTTCAGATGCCCTGACAATAAGTTTTACCTTGAACCAGTACAACAAGCTCAGTGTTTACCCAGTTCTTGGCTTCTTCACTCCAGCTACATTGAGAATGACACTTGTGAAATGGATATCTTTCCCCAGGGAACGGCGTTAAGAACAATTCAGTTTACAAACTCTAGGCTAAAAAGGACCTTTCAGACAATGCTTCCAGTGAAGACTGACTGGGATGCCTCTTCACCTGGAATACACAAAGTACACCACTCATCTCTACACTCCTGTGGACTCCTGCTGCCTGTCTGATACTTTCTAGTCATTACTCAGTAAAACTCTGCCTATTTAGAAAATTTCAATAGACACTGCTATTTAAAACACCTTCCAAAGATGTAGCAGAATGTGTCTCTGGGTCAAAGGAGACTCTAACCTCACTATGGTTTCTAAATCTATCAGTTTTTCTGAGGAATGGAGTGTTGAAAACCGATTGCTGAGGTTGTGCAACAAGAATGAAAGCTAAAGAGAAAGATTAAAGATGTTTAAAGTTCAGACATATCTTTCCTATCTTTCTCATCACATTGACACGGGGATTAAATATAGTTTCTCAGAAACGTGAAAAAAATTGGTTTTAAAAAGTCTAGTCAGAATTAGGTAGTGTAAGGGTTTAGCCTCACACCTAAAAGAAGAATATTCTACCATGAAACAGAATAGCCCTTGAAGTAGGATATTCAATGATAACAAACCTAAAAGTGCTAATCAAAACCTAAAAAAACTAATTTTTGATCAGACTTCAGAACGTTGCAAGATTTTTTACTCTTTAGGGAAACATGATAAATTTTGGTGTCCTTGTGCTGCTATCTCTATCTTTAACCTGTTCTCCTTCAGAACCTGTGTTATTTTTCCTTCTGTCCTCACGCTAAATATCTATAGTGCCATACAAAGCTCTTCCATCTTACAACAGCAGTGGAGAACAATCATCTAATGTGGGACATAAGCTTCCATTTTACTAGATCATCTTGGCCAAACCATTTAGCCTTTGTGTGTTCATGTACACAACTCTAACATATGGCTACTGACCATATCTTCAAATTCACTGGAAGAAAACTGTTAACTCTCATCTGCTGTAGCTACTCTAGAAACACGCAGCACACATTTCATGAGTAACCTGGAGGGACAGGTGTAGGAAGAACAATCTGAGAGTGGCCTAGGTCTCCACAGCATTTCTCATGAGTTTTCTTCATAAGTCAACCTATATGGGCACCTGATCCTTTGGATCATTCTATTTTCTGTCTAATCATTTGTAATGGAGTTCATTCCCAGCCTTTCCCATGGTTGTTTTCATCAGTTGATTACTCAATAAGAAAAGGTGTGGGGGTCAACTGAGGAGGGAAATGGTGAATTGTAAAAAGGGAAGGGCATTTTAGTCTGAGATACATTTGCATTTCAAAAGACTAGAGTGAATCATGTGCACTTAACTGGCACTTGCTTTTTAAATTTAATTAATGTTAGAAAGACACTTTAAGACACTGTGCTCTAAAGGTGCTTGGAAGGAAAAAAATTGTCCCCCGAGCGTCTGATGTGAAGAGCCCCTGGGTGACACTCAGAGTAATGCACTTTTTGAGCACTTCAACTTAGTAGTATCTTTCAGTGCTTAATTAACATAATTTGACACAATTATAGATATAAACACTTTATAAGCACTTAGTACTAGGAGTGTCAAAAAAGTGTTGATCTCCCATCAGTTTATGCTGGAAACAAAAAGCTCTAGCACAGCACTCAAGTGCTTAGAATGGTTCCACAGTATTAATGCCATTCAAAGAAGTACCAAGAAGAAGAAGAAGAAGTGTTTCCAGTGTCTTCTGGATAAATTTTTTAGATATTTCACTCCTCCATGTAGCAGGCTACCTAAAGCAATTAAAACTGTATGAATTAAAAGTGTATGTATTACCTAGACAAGCTGGAGAGGTGGGCCCAGGTGAACCTCATGAGGTTCAACAAGAGCAAGTGCAGGGTTCTGCAGCTGGGTTGGAACAATCCCCACTGTCAATCCAGGCTGGGGAAGGAGGGGATAGAGAGCAGCCCTGCAGAAAAGGACTTGAGGGTGCGGACAGAAGAGAGGCTGGACATGAGCCAACAGTATGTGCTTGTAGCCCAGAAGGCCAATCCCATTCTGGGCTGTATCAAAAGAAGCGTGGCCAGCAGATCAAGAGAGGGGATTCTGCTGCTCTACTCTGCTCTGGGCAGACCTCACCTGGAATCCTGCATCCAGTTCTGGAGCCCTCAGCATGGGAAGGACAGGGACCTGATGGAGCGGGGCCAGAGGAGGCCACAAAGATGATCAGGGGCTGGAGCACCTCTCCTAGGAGGACAGGCTGAGGGAGCTGGGGTTGTTCAGCTGGGAGAAGGCTCTGGAGAGACCCAACAGTCACGTTCCAGTACGTGGAGGGAGCTGACAAACAGACTGGGGAGGGCCTGGTTACAAAGGCCTGGAGTGAAAGGATGAGGGGTAATGGTTTTGAATTAGAAAAGAATGGATTTAGATTGGATGTAAAGAAGAAGTTCTTTACCAGGAGAGTGGTGGAGCACTGGAACAGTTGCCCAGGGAGGTGATTGAGGCCCCATCCCTGCAGACATTCCAGGTGGGGCTGACAGAGCTCTGAGCACCCTGCTCTAGTTGAGGATGTCCCTGCTTTCAGCAGGGGGGTTGGACTGGATGACCTCGAGAGGTTCTTTCCAACCCAGACATTTCTATGATTCTATGAAATGCACAGTCAGAGCTACTCAGTTCTGCTGCTCACTAACTAGCTGCAGCAACTGGGGGAGTGGTGTTTGGGGGCTAAGAGGGAAACCAAAAACGATGCCATTCAGAGTAACAACTATCGTAGCTATCATATTTCCACATCAGCTCTTCTGAAAGAGGGCTGAGAACACATAGGCTGGTATGTAGCACAGGTCCAAGACATGGTGTTTCAGGCAAGACTGAGTGCAGGTTTGCCACGTGACACTGTATCTAAGGATTGGGTTTTTCTGTTTATGCT
This sequence comes from Chloroceryle amazona, assembly GCA_027560015.1. Classification (NCBI taxonomy): domain Eukaryota; kingdom Metazoa; phylum Chordata; class Aves; order Coraciiformes; family Cerylidae; genus Chloroceryle; species Chloroceryle amazona. The sequence continues at coordinate 141,564 of JANHFX010000655.1, read as the reverse complement.
CCTAAATTACTTGAAAAATATTTTGGAAAAAAAAAAATCCACATGCAATGCCCGGTTTATTTTCTCAATACAGCTACTGCATCCTCCACTTGCTTAATACACATCAGAGTGCTTCTTTGGAAGAGAGAAATGTGGTCCTCTCTAAAGCTACTGCTGAGGACAGGTTCCCCCAGGCAGAGTTTGGCCAGCAGTGAACCTGCATCAACTGCTTGCTGTGGATGCTCCACTTCTTATCTATCTGTGCAACGGATCCAGGCTTTGTGCTGAAAGTTTGTGCTGTTCAACAGGGAAAAGAGAGGAGACTGAGAGGGGATCTAATTAATGTCTATAAATACATGAGGGATGGGCATCAAGAAGGCAGGGACAACCTCTTCTCATCTGTGCCTTGTGATAGGATGAGGGGCAATGGATTCCAGCTCGAGCACAGCAAGTTCCCCCTCAACATAAGGAAGAACTTCTTGACTGTAAGATCTGTAGAGCATTAGAATAGACTCCCCAGGAAGGCTGTGGAGTCACCTTCTCTGGAGACTTTCAAGCCCTGTCTGGATGCATTTCTGTGTGATCTGCTCTGGTTTTGTCCTGCTCTGGCAGGGGGGTTGGACTTGATGATCTTTGGGGGTCTCTTCCAACCCCTGACATTCTGTGAAAAGAGCAACAGCGCAGAGCTTAGGTTTGCTCATAGGACACTGCAATATCACCTCTCCTTCTCTTTTGATCCCTGGATTTTCTTTTCACAGAAACAGTTTTTAATTATTAACATTTTAATTAATAACTTATCTGCAGTCCAAAATGTCAGATCAGGGCAGGGAGTCTGTCTTATGTAAACATATAGTAAAAGGATCTGTTTCTAAAGATTGAGCTGAAATAAAAAGCACACACACACAAAAAAAGGCAAAAAAAAAAGCAGCACGCTTTTTTTCTTTTTCCTTCTCTTCATATGTATAATTTAGCATGGCTTTACACAAGTCAGAGGCTGTGCTTTGCAAAGTGAGGGAAGCACATAAACCTTTATCTATCATCTCTTTGTATGTGAGGTAAGTCAGCTACATTTATGAATATTTCACTCGACAGTAACATCAACCATCTTAACACTTTGCAATCTTTTTGCCAGTAAAGTAGAATGAGAATTTGATCATATTAAAGATCAGTCAACACATTAAGAAGATGTAAACTAAACCAGAAAGTGTAAAAGGTGACATTTTCAAAGTCAGAACTTTCCTTCACTAACCCTAACTGCCTAACTGGTTTTGAAAATAACCCATTGGAAATCATCCCTATTTACCTTGTTAAGTGTTGGAAGATAAATCCATTTTGACTTAGGATGTGCCTGATTTGCCTTGAAATTATCTCTGTGATGTGCAGTTATTGAAACATTTCTTGCCCAAAACAGAGCAGAACATTTCTTCTAGGTTTGGAATGAGGCTGGGAGTGGTGTATAACTGAGGAGATAAAAAAAAAAAAAAAAAGAACAAAATAGCTCTACAGAAAAGCAGCAAAAGAATAAAAGAAAATTGGAGGCTGTAGGAATTACAGGATCATCTGAAAAAATTAAACCAATTTTTTAGGCACCTACCAGCAGAGACTGCAAAAACTCTGGGCTTGCTTTCTCTGAAATTTGCCATCTACCAATTTAAGGCACTGTTGCAGCAAAGCACTTAAGCACTGCTTCAATCCTTTTGAAGTCAGAGGGATTTAAGTAAGTGAATAAAATTATGTGCATACTAAAGTACTTGGCTAGGCTGGGTTGCATTGTTGCATTTGGCCATGGACAATTTTAAAAGATTACTCCAAGACTGAAACTGTTATCTGTAATTTCCCTGACAAAAGAAGATGTATTCTGCCTTTCTCCCTCTAATACATTTGAGATAAATAGGAGAACAAAACCAGCTAAAAATGGTTACTTTTTGGAGGACAAGGAGAGGGGAGGGTGAGATTGTCTCCAAGAAAAAAATTGCAAGCTGTTTTTTATTACCTCCCTGGATAAGTGTGGTATGTTTTAGGTTCTTGATCCATCTTTTCCAACACCAATGTCTTCACAGTCAAGAGTTCTGTCTCTCTACCAAGTTGCACATTACGTTTCTCAACTTTTTTTGGTGTTTCTGGGAAAAAAACTATTAACTGTTAGAGATTTAAAACCCCCCAATCAACTAACAACCCACCCCTTCCCTCCTGAATTCAGCTGCAGTTGAGGAAAAGTCTAAACTTGTGACTGAAAAAAACTCTAGCCTCACTACTACCTAACCACAGAGGCATTTCTTTGTCTGACTTAGCCTAATTCCTCTAGGATCTAGGAGTCTGTTTCAGAGCATGTTCAAAACCATTCCAGTTTTAGCAGTTCATTTAGTTTGTCTTAGGCTTGATAGGAATCCAAAAATTAGGCAGAAGATTCCTTAAATCCTGAAGGGTGCCGTCCAGGGAGGGGGGGGGGGGTGGAAAAAAACCCACATGCACAAATTAAATTTACTTAAC
>JANHFX010000655.1:106372-138995 GCA_027560015.1 Chloroceryle amazona | reverse complement strand
GCCGTGTTTTTTGGTTTGTCGTTCTGAGTAAGAAGAAACAAAGGCCGGAGAGAGACACCGCTACACTAGGGGGGGGGGCGCGCGGGGGGGGGGGGGGGGGTGGAAAATATACATAATGTACAAATAGAATTTACTCTCAGTGAAAATACTGCTAAATATTCTTTCCTAAGGAATGCAAGAGAAGGATAGTGTAATAGGCTAGAAGGGAGAGCACTCACTCCAAATAGGATAGATGTTAAACTCGTTCTTCATCCGAGAGGATTTACATCAAGATCTCACAGTAAGAACCCCACACGTTTAAACCCTGAGGTTTCTTCTCCAGAAGAGGTGCATTTAAAAAGAAAATTGCTAACCTTCTGGTCTTCAAAGAACAGTGTATGACACGGCCAGCTTTGGGACTGCAGATCCCAAGTATGCAGAGTAGAAACTTAAAACCCTAGTAGAACCTTAAAAGCCTAGACAACTTAACTCCAGACAGGAGGAATTTAAGGCAGATTTCTTGAAAGATCTCTTACTGCATCACTTGAGATGTCTCTACTTACCACACAAGTGTTCAGAACCCTTTTCTTAGGTCATAATTTCACCATGTTCTAGTCAAGTCGTGGAAAAGAGATTAGATGTCCAGAGATTAGACACCTAAAAGTTAGTTCCTGAGCAAAACTACTTTTGGACAGTCATGGTTTATATTTAACTTCCCTATTAGAAATTAGATTTAGCCCTTCTCATGCAACAAATGGTCTCATCTTAATGGCTGGTAGGACTGTAATATTGTTGGGGTTTTTTTTGTTATTAGAAATGACAGAAAGTGTTTGGTTTTGCTTTTCTTTTTTACAGAAAAATAATGTTAATTATTACTACAGAATCACAGAATCATTCAGGTTGGAAAAGACCCTTGGGAGCATCGAGTCCAACCATCAGCCCTACTCTACAAAGTTCTCCCCTACACCACATCCCCCAACACCACATCTAAATGAACTATATTATACATCCCAACTACTACATTATACTAGTTTATTCACCTAATTCCACTGGCATAAAATATGTTTTCCATCTCTTGTTAAATGTAAATAAAATAAACTGTGGCCCAGCTGATCTAGATGACAACTATCTGTCTGGTACTCCTCAGCTGCCACCAAACTACCCTGGCATTGTGGGACTATGCTAGTTCTATGAGAAATTTTAATTGTGGACCTTATGTATAGCACAGTGCCAGAGTTCATAATAAAAGCAGTCCTGGAACAATCAGCCTCATCTCCTTGCTCATTTCCAAACCCTGAATTCATTCAGCATATATTATAAATCACTTCCTTCCCTAGACAATAGGCATTTGGGATCCTCTGGCAACCCAAGGCCCTGTTCTTAGAAAAGGTCTCATTTTGTTCCAATCATAGGTTGTTGTTTTGGGCTTTTTTTTGTGTGGTTTTCTCCTTGTACCTTTAGTCACAAAATAGCCTTTTACTTAGAAGAAATGCATTGATTGAATATATAAATACCATGAATGAGTAGGAGGGGTTATGCAAATGACATTATACTAAGATAATGATAACAGTTAAAATTGCAAATACATAAAGACACCATTGGAATGATTCTGGCAGTGCTGAACTACGTCCAGACACACGCCCTTATGATGGAAATGATATTATTGTGGTTGGACTAGGTATCCTATGACTACGTTTGTCTTAATCAATGAAAGGGTTATAGTTTAGCATGACAACACAGTACTCCAGTGGAAAATGTAAACCAACCTTAATAGCAACACAATCAGACCCACTTAAGGCATCATAAAGCCATTACATTTTGGGAGGCAAACACATTTGTTCAGCATTTATCTTCATATTTGGTCTGTGATTAGTTTAGTTCTGTCACACTGCGTAAGCATGCCAGTAACATACTGGTGAAGTGCTATCAGCATAAATGAAGCTTTTTTTCCCCCCCTTTTTTCTTTGTTGTGTCAAGGGCAATAAGAAACATCCAGTAAATTGTGCTGTATCTAGGTCTGTAGCCTAAACTGCAATCCCAGATACTTATGGAAATCAGGCACAGCCAGAGTTGATTCTCATTTACCTTCTCTGTGCAGCTGGATTTAATTCACAATTACCTTCTCTGTCTCTTTGTCCAAAAAGAACATATTGAATAGTTGTTTGGTTTGGGTTGGGGTTTTTTTTAGTTTGTTTTTTTTTTCTAAGACATCACTGTATGCAGCTTTTTCCTGTCATGAGGATGTTTTGATGATGGTCTTGACAGATATCGTTTATTTTAATAGGCTGAGCTGCATTCAAATCTTCAGTTAATTCCATGATCTCCTTCATTAAATTAGCAAATGTATTTTTATTACCTGTCACAGGTATGGTGTTCCACTTCCAACCCAGCCTTTCCTCAGGTACTGACTGGCCAGTAGGGACAAAGAGCTGCTTACACCTGCTGAGAAGAAGACAAGTAAATCCTGTCTTTTCTTTCCTAAGCCTGTCACTTGCTCTCACCAAATCTCGATGCTTCCTTCCCTCTTGACAAAGAGGGAACACAAATTTGCAATAACATAAACTTAAAAATGCTCTGCATGTTTTTTCTCCTTCCTCAACTCACTCATATCAACCTACTTCTTTCTTCCTTGTTTTCTTCCTCCCCACAACCCTACTTTTTATAATGAATTCTGCAGGGACACCAAACAGAGCAGCTAAAGCCCATCTGAGGGAAGCATTTGTTGCAGCAACAGCTTCAGCTACAGCCCCAGCTCAGCTACAGCAGCGTGGTGGAGGGTGTCAGATAGAGCTGTTGCACATCTTGTAGAAACATGACGGTTGGCTCATACTCTGGAGCAGATTTCTGCTAGAAATGGATGTGGGTAAAAGAGCTACGCAGGCAACTGCAATCAGCTCATATGTTGTGGGAGAGCGTGACATGCTCCCTTGTGCTGGTAGGTGAAAGGTGGAGACCTTCTGGAGACCTTCCAGAAAAACTGTGCCTTTACACAAAATAAATGGTTGGGTTTTCCTGTTGGCTTAAAACATTACAAAATTTATTCAATTAGCAAATGTATTTCCATTTCATGTAAATTTCATTATTCATGTAAATTTTGTGCCACGTAAATTTCATTATGTTTCATTTAAGTCTCTTGAATTGAAGAAAATTATTGCAGATTGAAAGAAATTTAAAGAAATCTGCAATAATTTTCTTCAATTCAAGAATTTTTCTCCTGTAGCTATTGTATGAAGAGGGGTTTGTAGTAAGGAGTATCACTGTGTAGTAAGTTATGCAGGAAGGAGTATCACTGGGTAGTAAGTTATGCAGGAAGGAGTGTCACTGTGTAGTAAGTTATGCAGGAAGGAGTATCATTGTGTAGCAAGTATATCACAGTAAGTGGAATTACAGAACTAAAAATGAAGCAGTCTTTGTGGCATGAAAATCCACTGGACCGTGTTAACAAGGACTCTCTAGATAGGTGAGACACGGTTTTAAGAGACGATCTCAAGATCTGAACATTGTCCATAGTGGTTTTAAATATTAATGAAGCATCACTGTGTAGCTTTGCATATCCAGAGATGAATTCCAGTTTAGCTCTATGTAGCTGAATAACAAATTGTTATTACCTTATAATTAAGGTTCTGAGGTTTTTAACGATTACATGATTGATTAATGTATACAGGATCAATTTGCAGGTCATTCCTTTCTTTGTTTTTAATAATTTGTTCCTTCATTATGAAAAATTACAAATGTAACCATTGCTCATTGCATTGGAATGTGGCTTTTGTGACTCGGATTAGATCATATTTTCAATATTGAAAAATCACCCGGTGACTGTATTTTTGGTGACAAGTCTTCTGCTATTCTTTCACTTCTTTTTTTCACATAAGAATAACAATCATCACTTGTCTAGATGATTACTGCCTCAATACTCACAGGGTCATAATTATTTGCTGGGCAAGCAATACAAAATCTCATTGACAGAAAAAACACGAAGGCAAATAAATTTCTAATCAAAGACTCTACATCCTTATCTGTTCTGTATTTGAGGCATGGCAGATGGAGGTATTAGGAATGGCTATCTGCCTCTGTAGTATTGTATTGTCAATTACTGCCTCCCAGAAAGGTTTTCTATTGAGTTTTTACAGTGGTTTTGCTCCCTATATACATACAAGGGAGCAAAATATAATGTTTAAAGGCACTGCTATATATGATGCCTTCTAGAAGAGTTTTGATTGAAGGCATGCCTGCATAATAATATCAACAACAAATGATAAGTCTACTCATTAGCAAACTACCATATAAAACTGTAATGAAGTTAAGGAAGACAATAATCTATGCTAACACTCATTCTTACTTAAATAAAGTAAAAATATCCCATCTACTCTATTGCACTTACCTGATGCATCAAGGACACCATACTCAGAAGGCATTTGGCAGCAGCACTGCACAGGTACAGGACATATTGTCAAAGAATATGGAGATTTCCACTCAGGGAGTTCTCTTCTTGGAGAATCTTTTGGGATGTCTGTGAAGCTCTGGGGAACTTTTGGGTATTATGAACCTTCAAGCAAAGCAGCTCTAGTGGAGCTGATAATCCTTAATATCTTGAAGTCTGAAAAGAGTTCACAAGGAGCACTTTAAAAAGTACTTTCTGGAAAACATATTGCTTGTAAAATTTGGAAAAGCTTATTGTAGTTTACTAGAATAATCAGGGAATTACTAGAATAACCAGGGAATTCTAACAATGTAACTGACTGCTTCATGTGGACTAAAAAAAGGTTTTAAACACCAAAGCAAATGAACCAAAGAACCAGTACCAAAGTATAATCCCAAAGATCAAAGTATAAGAAAAATTTCTCTTGGTTTGTCTCCCACATTTATCTCCCATGGGATATATTATGTCCTGTTGCTGTACTTTCCTAATTAGTCCATAGTCTATTAAAGGCCATAGTCGGTTAAAGACCAACAAAAATCAACCAAAAGAAGGTTCCATCTTACAAAGTATTCAGCAAAATATCCAATAGTGACTAGTTCAGTGAAGTGAGAATTTAGTGTAGCAATCACTGCTCAGTGCGATGGCATTTTTCTTCAAGCAATTTGGATAAAAAATTCCTATTTCATAAGAGACTTTTGTAGTCCCTTTCAGAGACATCTGTCTATAATCTGTTCATAAATAAGAACTTTATGAGGTTTGCTGTCATTCATTCCAAACAGGTTCACTAACAGCTGGCAGGGAGGGATCAGGTCTAGCCTAGGGAAGCAAAAAAACATAACAAAACAAAATGACCTACCAGGAGATTTAAATTACAGTTGCACTCAGGGAACAAACTTTCTTTGTAGGGAAGGGGTTTTGGGTGCAGATTTATTTACAAAGGAATATGGACATTTCTTTCAAATCATTCCACTGAATCCTGCTGAAAATGAAGTGGGCAAACTCATTGTTAATGGAGTAAAAATTAGGGCTCACCCCGCTTCTTGCTTTTAAAAGTGTTTCCTCCTCTAAGCTTTGAGCTTAGTCCTGTTACATCAAATGTAGCCAACAAAAAGGAGAGCAATCCACATATTCAAATTACTGACATTTACCCTAGAAGGAAAAGAATCACTACTGTAAACTTGGGTCACGAGGTATTTTCCTTGTATGTTACAAAGCTCTGGGTATCTTGTGATCACAGTTACACAATAACTCCAGGACCCAAGAAACAAAGCCTTGATATGTTCTGAAAACATCAACACCTATCAAACAATTGAATTAGACTTCGCAGGTATAATAATTAATATGTGCAAAAAGGAGAACAAAAGATCAAAACAACTTAATTAAATGTCAGCCTTTACAAGCATATCCTCACCTATGATACACGGACTTAAAAGCACGTAGGCAAGACTCACAGTAGGAACCATTCTTTGGTTTTATTAATTACTGGAATAGTCAAACAGCATTTACTGCAGAAAACATAGGATCGTTTAATGGGAACACAGAAGTTCGTAACAACCTCCAAGGTGCAAAATAGTCAGTGATTTGATCTTGAACCAATTATAGCTGTTAAAAACATTCTTGGAAAACTTCCAGGATTAATTCCAAACGACTAACGTTCTAAAGAAAAAATTCTACATCTTGAGTAATTTAAGAAAAAAAAATGAAATGACTACACTATAAAATTCTCAAAAAGTTACCAAAAGTAATTTCAGATTAATTTGAAATTGGGAAAATATCTCAGATGTGAGCTGTGCAAATTAGAGCCCCGTGGCAAGTTCTAATTCCTATGGGCAAGATAATGCAAGGTTACTTTGTCTTAGCACACTTCTGGGATAATATTTTCTAAATGTTTTCCTTTGGAACTCTTTTGAAACTATCAGATACAAATACACATTTCTTTAAAACATTATCAGTGTTTTGTAGAGCTGGGAATTAATTGCTTACACATATGAAAGACTTGTGGAATGATTTTTGGCCAGGACACATCCAAGACTCCTGCTGAAGGAGATATCCAAGGCAAATCTTGGCTTCTTCAAGAAGGACGCATGCAGATACACAGGCATCAAACGTATCATTGCACTAAGCCCAAGATCAGCTGGAATTCCAATGGCACCTTTCCAGTCTCTTAATTAGTTATTATTAGTTATTATATACTCTCAGCACTTAGAAGTTCGTTCACATGAAGACCAAAAAGTGATAATCCTGTTTTATATAAATATCATTCTCATTAAAAAAAAATAAATAAAAAATCCAAGTTTAACTCTAGCTAGAGTTCAGAAATAGAGCTCTAAGGGCTCTAGCTCCATATTTAATGATACTGAAAATGTTTTTCTATTGTAATAGAGGATATGAATGAAACTTGAGGTAACTAACCTCAGGATATGCATTTAATTAAGAACTGAGTCAGAACAAAGCTCATGGCTTTCCAATTGGTAGCTCATGTGCTGTCAACTGGAATGTATGACCCCCCCCCCCCCCCCAAATAAGTCTGAAAATACATGTTCAGAAAATGTTTCTCCATGTTTTCTCTGCTCTGAAGAAACCCAGAACTGTAAAAGAGGCAGAGCAATAAATTGCAAGCGTTTTTTTAAAATTAGTTTTATTTTTTCCTATCCAAAAAAAGACAAAAGACCTCCTCCCCTCCATGAAGGGAAACTGGCACAATGAGGATGGAATGCCAGCTATTTGGGAAAGAATAGCTAGCAAAGCTTTGCTTTTATTTTGTTTTATTTAAAACAAAACAAAACAAAACACCTCTTTCTTATGCAAATAGCCTTGCACATAAATGCTGTCTGCTTCTGCATGGGTCCAGCAAAATTTTTTGCATTTCTTAACAAATGTGGACAGAAGGATAACGTCGTTAAAAGAACATTAACTGCACTCAAATTTTATGAAAACAGCCAGGCCAAGTAGTAAAGAAGCATCTATAAAAGGTACAGCATGGCCACAAATGACACCAGATGGAAGAAAGCATTAGAAAAGCTCATCAGTGAGCAACACTTCACCTCAGCCTTGTAGTTTTGTAAACAGGAGCATCAAACAACTAGAAGACATAAATCCATAGAAACTGCAGTTAATTTCTCCTCGAGTTTACACAAGTATTAGGCATTTCATTGTAAGGACAGACTGACTAGCACATTATTAAAGTGTCTACAGAAAAATGTGGTGGTCATTGTGGTTTCTGCCTGCGCTAGAGCACTGAGAGCTCCCGGTTTACACTAGAGAGATGTCCTGGCAGACTAGGAATTCATAATATTAGGGGGTTAGTTGCCTCTTGAAAATGGTCTCCAATCTTCTCTGACATTATGTATTATTATAGAAAGAGTCTGATATTCTTTCCATGAGCAGAGAATCAAATGACCATAAAATCACTGGTTACTGGTACATGAATCTCTTTGATCATAAAATATTTCTATTATTGAAGTAACTAGGGAACTGTTTTTCCAGTTCCTTTTACAAACTCAGAAAGTGAAGAATCAGCTTTAGAAAAACTTCGGAGACAACTGGGTGATTGATGTTCATTGACATACAGAGACTCGGGCAAAGACATTAGGTGTGGTTTAGATTAATTCCAAACAGATGTATAGCTCACGAATGAAGACAAGCTCTACCTCATACCTTCAACTAAATGATAAGATTCAAAGCAATCTGTCAATAAAGCCCAAATATTCCAGGTTTAAAGAACTTCAGCACTGCTGCACATACGCTAGCAGACTGCATGCTCCTAAATGAGATGCTACCAACACACCACGTTACACTCATGAAGGAGCAACTTCTTGAATCCTTGAAAAAGGTCCCTCACTGTGCCAGGAAAGAAAAAAAAGAGACCGAGGAGATCTACAGGTGCTAAACACGCCCCTCTCTGAAATGAGATGCTAATTCTGCATTTATACACTTTCACCTTATTCCTCCTAAGCTGGTAAAGTGATAAAGATGACAAGGAAGCTGCATTACAGTGCCACGAAAAAACAACCATTGTGTCTGCAATTTAGTTTCAGCATCATTGGCGAGATACTATTGGCAAAAGATTTGCCAAGAGATTAGATTTAATCAGTTTTTATAATCAACAAATAGGATTTCCAGAATGATACCAGAATCTAAAGTGGTAACAAATCATTCCAAGTGTGTATTAGACTGTCTATTGTGCAGTCTGGAAAGAATTTAATGAACAAAGAAATTGAATTTATTTCTAATTTGATTTCTCCAGTATCAATTAATTTATCTGTTCCAAACCACTTTTTATAGGGAGGTCTAACCATCAAGAAACACTGATATTCATCGCATTAGTTAAGTTAAAACACCTTTAATGCCATAAGGTTGAGTCACTTGCATTTCTGCATGCCCTGTTACCTAATCCAAAAATGCCAGCAAGGATTTACCAATCCTAAACTGAATTTCTCTCTCTATCTCTAAATCACTGCAGTTATCTATTACAGAACATATTAGGAATAATAGGATCCTTGTTTCTCTAGACTAGAACTATTTAGTAATTTAGAGATAAAACCAATTAGTACTGGATCCCTTTTTACATCTCATTTTAATTGATATTATATTGAATACTCTATTCTTTATTGGGTAGCTCCACTTGCAGGCTTCTAATATTAGCATGTCTTTTGTACCTTTTAACTGTCTGAAATTATTCCAGTAAGGGTAGTAATACTATTTCTTAGACATCTTTTCCATTTACTAGTCACCTAACACTGTAAGACTAATATTTAATGCTATTAATAATTCTCAATTCAGGAGTTACGGATTAAATAAGGGATAGAAAAGATTACTAAGTTTAAAACACCATTTAATTTTGGTAGAGGTATGCAAATCAAAACCTGGAACAATGCCTGGGAGAAAACTGTTTAAACATGCTTGAATTTCTCTATAGTTCTGTTTAACCCTCTAGTTTTTTTTTTCCTTTTTCCTCTCAAAAACATTTGCCCTAATACCTGCTGTGCAAAGAACAATAAGAAAATCACCAAAGCTCCCCTAAACATATCAGTGACTCTTCCTGAGTCATTATCTTACAGCTACCATAAGTAGCATTAAAGGTAGGATTTCTACTGCTCCCAACAGGGCTCCAGTGCAAAGTATTCAGCGTGATGTCTCACAGGGAGAAATCAAGACACAGAAGCTACATCAGTACCTGTCTAAATTCAGTCTCCAATCCCCAATCCTAGCAGAAAAACACTCCTAGTATAGTTAATACTTGTAATTCCATTTCCTGTTCTCCAGTAAAACTGTGGCTAATGCAATCTTTTCTTTTGTGTTTTTTTTGTTGATGAGCTCATTGATTTACTTACTAATGATAACTGTCCAAGGAAAACAAAGTCCTAATGCAATCTGATAAAAGGTTGTCTAGGTGGGAAATGCTATTCTGTGAATGAAAATGCAGTTTAGAGTAACACAAGAAAATATATTAACCCTTTCAATGCACGAAAATTTTCATTTCTTGATAAAAACTTCAGGATGTCAAGACATCCCCCCCTGGGGGGGGGCTTTTACAGCCATGAAAATAATTATTGTGAGCCAGGTGACTGCCTTAGGAATGCATGGTGATTAGGTTTACATTATAAAATACATCCTGGGCATTTTTAGCTTCAAAGATTTTTTAGGTCTAACTTTAGTTAAAATACAGCTATATATTGTTTGAATAGAAAATAGTTTGGGGTTTGTGAATCATAGAATTGTTTTGGTTGGACCTTTAAGATCATAAAGTCCAACTGTTAACCCAGCACTGTTAGGTCACCACTAAACCATGTCCCTCAGCACCAAATCTAGTCTTTTAGATACCTCCAAGGATGGTGACTTCACCACCTGTGGAGCCTGATCCAGTGCTTACAAACCCTTTCTGTGAAGAAATTCTTCCTAATATCCAACCCAAACCTCCCCTGGTGCAGCTTGAGGCTGTTTCTTCTTGTCTTACCACTTGGGAGAAGAGGCTGCACACAGCTGCACCCACAACCAGGTAGTTGTGAAGAGTGAGAAGGTCTCCCCTGAGCTTCCTTTTCTCCAGGCTAAACAACCCCAGTTCCCTCAGCTGCTCCTCATAAGACTTCTGCTCTAGACCCCTCATTAATGATTTGTTCATCTCTCCATTGCCCTCAGTACTTGCAAATCCTGATTTTACATGAAAAATACTGCCATGTTCTACTCTTCCATAAATAAATACCTAGTATTAGAGGTAGAAGGTAAAGGAAGGGATGTATACTTGAAAATTAAAGAGCAAGTAAACACAAATCAGAGTTCTTCTGTAGAGCTAGATTATATCCGTGACATTTTATCCAATTGTTTCTGTCCACCCTCTTATTCTTTGCTGGAGATCTGAAGGTATAAAACTTCTAAAGTCTTATGGGGACAAAGCTCAGGGGGGAGAGAGAAAGAAAAATAGCTTGGATAAAAGGTCAGAAATCATGGAAAAGGGCATAAAGTAAAATTCAAACACAAGTACCATGTATGATAGATTCCTAGGCATATTTTCAGTTAAATTATCACTGACAAGAAAAATTGAAACTAAGTGCACATATGTACACACAGAAACAGACAAGCCAATAAATCCGTGTGAGAGGAAACACAATGCCACAAGAGAGTGAACCATCACTGATAACAAAACATTGAACTCTCACACACAGACTAGATGCCAAAGGCTTTGTAGTTCTTTTGACTGGAATTTTTTGAGATTCAAATTAATTTCATTTTTTTGTGTAGTAGGAACCCAAGAGTTATTTTAGTCTCTTTAAAAAAAAAAAACCCAAGTTTGCTTTAAATAACATTACCCAATATAGAGTGCTGTGGTACATTTTATAACACCAATATTTCAGTTAAATTAACACAACGTATATACACAGGAAAACTTATAAATACATGTATAAAATTCTATTATTGTCACCAGTAAGATGTACCTGCTACAGTTAATTATGTCTAGAAAAGGCAAAAAAACCTGCACCTTTTCCTCATAATGAAACCCAGGAATTGCATATGGTTATCTTTTCAGGCAGCACAGTTTCTGAATTGATATCTACGTGTACTTAAAGAATATCCTCTGTTCTGTACAATGACTGTATCTATAATTTTGCATTAATACCTCAGTATATATAAGCAGGTCTATGAACACACCTTAGAACATTTAATTAAACTATTAAACCTATAACCTAGGTAAACGAGCTAAAAGTTATCTAATGTAAGAATGTATGTACAAATATGGACATGTATGGGCAAATACAAGAACTCTTATGCCACCATGAAGAAAGTGACACTGAAAAGAGCACAATTTCATAGCCACGTGAAATAATATTTTTCTACGGCTAACACATAATCAGAAGCTAAGCCCATAAAAATCACACATACTTGTTAAGAGAAAGAAATACCCGTGACCTTAAAAGAGGACAAATAATTTCATTTAATTAGTTACACTGTGTAAAGCCTTCATCAAGCAAAGATTTATGCACGAGTTTATGCACACAAACACCCTGGTGGATAAATCTCACATACGTAGTTCAAGACAGATTAACTGTTACAGGATCAGTTCCTAAATTAGTGCTTGCTCAGATGATTGGGAAGCTGTTCCTGAGATTGATACCCAGCCATCCTCAGTGTTGGCTAAGATTTAATTGAGTAATCCAAGTGAGTGCATTTGAATCTGATTACTTGTGGAGTTAATGCTAGACAACATGAGAAAAATGGCAGCATTGCACCATTAGAGATGACAAGTTTTGGTTGATCAAACTGAAGGTATAACCATGCTGGAACGTTAATGAGAAGCCTGAAAGGACCTCAGGGGAAAGAATCAGAGAAATGTTTCTTTAATTAAAATATCTGTTAAAATCTTGAGTCATTATTCTCCTCAAACTATTCTCGTACATTGTTTGGGAGAATTAAACAAACCAATATTGGAGGTATCACATCTTAAAAAACTAAAAACGTGGAAGGGAAAATTGCTGAAGTATGTAAGGTTGGAGCAAAATTAATCTTTACTGAACTTTGAACCCAGAGCTTCTGGGGCAGACAGCCAATGCAACTGCCTGCAGGGGGCTGGCCACTCCTCACATCTCATTTTGAAGATCAGGGTCCTATTTATTATTTGCTCCATCATATTCATTTTATTTTTTTTCTGTTTAAAACAGGTGCAATCAAAGAGAAAGTGCATCACATGACATGTCAGTGATCAGCCACACACCACATGCAGTGCAGAGCATACATAACCCACAGGCTGTTGTCAAAATACCTAGTGAAAACAAACACACAGAAAGCAAGCAAACCTCATTTGCTGGAATTCCTCACAAAAAACATGACTGGTGTCTCCCAGCATCCACAGGATGACGTTGAAGGATGCTTGATTAGCTCTTCATTGTGTTGATGATGACTCACAGAGAATTATTGTTGAGGAGAGTGGCTGGATTCAGGCCATAGAGGGACAAATGAATCCAATCCACCTCCTTTTTTTGAGTCTGTATTTAATTTAATAGAATTACATCCACTTAGGATATGGCTTGAGTGGATAAAAAGGTGCTGGCCAACACCAGCAAGATGTCTCGGGTCTAATCCAGCATAATTTCCACATTCTTAATGTTTGGAAATGGTGTTTTCAAACCTCTATTAACCTAGTTTTAACTCACTCAAGTATTTGATATGAAATACATGAGTGTTTCTCAGCAGTACGGAGAAGGTGGACACTGCAGGCGACTCAGGAGGCCAGTTTCTACTCAAGCCATCTGGGACAAAGAAGACTTCCCCAGGTAAAAGAATGAGGAAGACAACCTAGAGCCTTGGTGTTTAAGTCCTGAGCTAAAGAGGCAATACAACAACCTGTTTTGTGAATGAGATTTAAAATAGAGGACAAGAAACTTAAAAACTTAAGCTGTTCCCAAAAGAAAAAGCATTTTAAGTTAATAGCCAAAGTGAAAAAGAAAATCCCATATGGAATGAGTAATTTTCCTAACACGTCTTTTTTAATTTGAAATAAGATTTGTGATAACAATGTTAATGCTGGGGATTTTCAGTGACAGAATATTATTCTAACTCATTCCTTTAAAGTCTCCAAAAAAAAAAAGCCAACCCTCACAAAAGCTCCTTTGTTAGGCCTAGTTTAGGCCACCTTAAAGCTCCTTTCAATCAAAGTACAGCTTCTCATTAAGGGGAAAATGATTATTAACATCCTCATTTTGCTTCCTCTTGTGAATTATTTGCATTCAAAAATGTGCACGGCATTAGTTTCAGGGTAAATGCAAATATGACAGCAGGATTTCTCACCAAGCTCCTTTTTATTATTAGTTCTTTTTATGCCCTCCATTTATTATTCCCTCATCATTTTTCACAATATATTAAAATGTTACATTTTGGAAAATAATAATATTTTCCTTCATTTGGTAATTGTCTCCGTCCACTCTACGAAAGTCTCCATCACAGTGCCTACTGTCTACAATTTGGAATAGTTTATAATAATTGTTCATCATGGCTTAGGGAAGCCTTGGGAATTAGCTATCAAGGCTACAGAATCCCTTCTCTCCCACGGAGTGGATGGTCATTTTAGGTGAAGCTCACGTGACAGGGGGAAGAGGGCAGGGGCACTAGCAAAGCTTATACTCTGACTGCCCATGGTAGACTCTCAGTCTGTGGTCTGAAGATAAATTGAGCTGTTTGTCAGTTTTTTAAGCTTCATTTGTCCCGTGTCTGCCAGAAAGAACGAGGCCAGCTCTGAAGCATATTTCGTGATTATTTTAAATAAAACACCAAACCAAACCAAATAAACTATTATCCTGACTCCTCTTCCTGACATTTTAAGAGGAATGATCTTGGATGCTGAAGATTAGTCACAACATAGTGTGTTCAGTTAGAACAAAATCGAGTTACCAGTGGCATCTTCTCTGGCAGGGTTGTATTTGATAAACTGATTACAATTACTTCTTTTTTCCCTGGTCATATTAAAAAAATGGAAATAGATCTGACTAATAAAAGCAAACTAATAAAATCATTTGATCATCCTGATTCACCACACTTCATCGTGCCAAGCTTCCCTGTTGACTCTCAAATTGTTATTGTCAAATTCTCAAGCATTTATTAGGCTCAGGATGACTTAGGGATCCTTTTTTTTTCTGTCACTGTGCTGATGTCCATCATCACACCATCACCACCATCTAACTGCAGCAAAGCAAAGACCTCCCTGATACCGCCCGGTGAATACGAAATAGTTTTGTTTCAGAATAACCTGTTCTGCAGTAAAATCATCTGCTGGGATCTGTACTGAAATGAACACAGATTACACACCAGATTCATTGATGTATCTAAATACAATTCGAAAGAGTTCTTAGTTAATGAAATTCTTCACTTCCTTCTAGGGGAGTCCCCAAGATTTATCATAGGATCATTTACCGGCGTATAATTGAAACATGGCTACTGAACGTGACCTACTGAAGTTGAGAATTACTGAGAGGAGTAGAACCAATAAAGCAGTTACTAGCAGGATGTATGCTAAAAGCAGATCATATCCTATTTATATCTTCCCAGTGCCTTATTCCATCTCACTTGCACAAACGTATGTGCCCATTTTGTCCTCATGAGTGTCAGTATGAGTAATCTATGCAATTCTGAGTTCAAGTAGCGTAACTTACTGCCTCGGAATTTCTTCCTTTTCTTAAAGTGGTTTCTGAGTTATGGTGAATTAGTCTTCTGCAATGTTTTGTGGGAAAGACTTGGGTTAACTTCAGGTTCGTCGTCATACGGGACCGTGAGGAGCTGGAAGCGCTGAAAAAGGCAGAAATGCATTGTCCACATCTGGACAAATTAAAAGCAGCATAAATGAACTACAACAATTGCTCTACCCGTGTTAAATCAAGACAGACAGGAGCTGGGAGGTGGGGGAATTGGGGGAGAGATGGAGAATGGGTGTGGTAGTGAAGTCAAGACACTGTAGGCTCAAATCCTTGCTCATCAATCTTGTGTTAAGAAGGCTGTTCCATGCAGACTACGTGTGCATTTCTAGTGTTCCTAACAGGCAAGAGTGAATTTCACATTGATTTAAGCTTTTGAATCCAAGAAATTCTAACAAGTGTGCTTATACTTTATAATTTAACTTCTTCCCTATAGCATATTTTCATCATTCCTTCTCTTTTTTTTTTCCTTTTCTGATATAAGGATCTGCAGTAATTACCATTATTATGTGATTTTGAAGACATGTTTAACTCAGCTACATTTTTCTCATTCTTTAACCATGGATAATTACATCAGTAACTTATATTAAGAGAAAAGATACTGGTTGTACAGACTTTATTCCCTGTTCTTTTCAGGAGGCCCTTCTGAGCACTGAGCCTTCCATATGGGCAAGGAGTAGATCTTACTAAAATAAATTCGGTTTAATGCCATCTAATTCTGCAATGATCAGTTAATTATGGACTCCTGCTTAGTATCCAGTCCAAGACAAAGACATGAAATCATCTGAGGAACACATTTCTTTGTTTGAAACCACGCTATAGTACTCAAATACACCTTAAGTGTCTCATTATTCAGAGTTTTCTTACTTAAGAGTGGTGGTTTTCTATCTCAGAATCTGTCTTTCTATTAAATCTAACCATTGTCCCTGCTGGAGATGGTAAAGATCTGTTTCAGAGTTATGCTTCAGGAAGAGTTATGTGTCAGAATGGTTATTTTAAGGAATTACTATGTCCTGTGTTTCTGGTCCAGGGAGCAGAAAGCCTCACAACCTTTGAGTTAGGGAACGAAGAAAACTTTTGCTCCCACTGTGCCAATCTCTGTATTATAACTCTCTCTTCCTTGCTCTCTCAGCATTTGCCTTTAGCTGGTCCAAAGCCTGTTAGAATGGGGCAATAACCTCTGTTTGGATTTACAGTGCATCCAGATCACGAGCAGAGCCACAATCACCATACCCCAGAAAGAAAGAGGTTAACCAGATTCCCTGGGAGCAAGGTCTACCCCAAGGACAAGATACAAACTGCAGTTGGCAGAACACCTACTTATATATAGGCTAAGAATATAGAGTTATTCTTTAGACCTGTGAGACCACATCCTGACCTCTCCATCTATTGGCTTTTGGCTGCATAAATGTGCTTCCCTGGACTAAGTTTATAGATGTATGAATTCTTGCACAGCTCCAGGCAGAAGCAGCAGCATGAACACCGACTGAGGTCATAGCCTTTACCAAGCCAGTAGAAAGCACTGGTCATTCATTTTGTCTGGCAGGAATTTACTTTTCTCATCCCATGCAAGAGTTTTGTGTTCCAGATTAGTAGGCTATGGCTGTAGGCTGGGGAGAATACACGTTAGGGAGATAGAGCTCCTAGAAAAGTGTGACAAACTGCAATGCTGAGGTTGTCTTGGTTGCAAGTGATGTAGACTGAAATTAAATCCCAGCCCAGACAATAAGGACACCGACAGTGCTATGCTGGTTGCAACAGTGCCTCTTGTAAACTCCACAGTGAGACACAGCCACAAAAGCCCAATACACTCAGAAGCCCAACCAGACATTTCATTTATAAAAAAAAAAGAAAAATAAAAATACTAACAATTCTGTCTCTCTCTGAAGCTGTTTTTATTTACTTACTCTTTGGCAATCAGATCATCAAGATATCCAATTTAAAAAAAGAAAAATAAAGAAGAAAACTTGTTGTTCCAATGCCTTTCTACTAACTGGAGGATGGTACCCATTCCTACAGGAATAAGCTAGTTAAAAATATGTTCCAGGGGAAAAATATCTCCTTCATCCACCATGCAATTTTATATACTTGATTTCTCTTGATTTCCTCTCTTTTTTATCATGTATACTGTTCCACCTGCTGTAGAAGTTGAAATTTCTATCAGAATATGGTGAAATATATATAGTTTGGGGTCTTTATTGGTTGTCTTGATGGGAGATACACTCTCACACATATGCAGGCTGAGAATAGAATGATAGTTCTTATAAGAGATGCATTTTTTAATTCAATATGGTTGGCAGAACGTGATATAAGAGACACTAAAGCAAGTAGCTCCTGTGTGGTAACGATGTCTCTGTTGAGCACAGCTCATCCAGGATAGAGAGATAGGGGTCAGGGTGTTTGAGCCCATTGTGTTAGGAATAGGATTATTGATAAGAAAGAGTTTCTGGTTCTGTGGAAGGGTGAGGAGGGCATCACATGTCAGAATCGAATAAAGGGGGAATTAATTAATGAAATAGAGCTGAGAGGACATTCCTGGAAAAAAAGAGGGAGGAGTCTGCCAAGCAGTTTCCCATGAATACTCAAGAGGTCCAAAATTACTAAACATAAACCCAGTATCTTGATATTCAATTAGAAAATATCTCTTTAATACTAAACAGACACAAACTGGCTTTTTAAAAGTACATTTCCAGGAGAATTTCTGAGGTCTTGAGTTTGCCTTTTCATTGTCTCTGACAAAACAAAAGTACTGATTTGAGTCTATCAGGGCCAAAGAATTCCTTTTGTGGTATTTAATGATATTATTAAGAGTCTAGGAAGCGTTTTCTGTAAGAGAATAAATAACGGTAATCATGAACTCAGTATGAACTTCAGGAAGAAATGAATCCTAGAAGAAGAAGAATCATACAAAATTGTTGTTTGGATTGTCTACCGGGGCATAAAACGGTGTAGAACACAGAGATGTACCAAGACTGACCACCAAAGTGTGGCTCCATATTTTGCAGCATGGTTTGAGTTGCCAAACAATGTTTTTCTTCTCACTTTTTCAGGCTGTGAGGAATTCTGGGAAATAAGAATCAATGCAGATCAGTGCAGGTTTGGGTTTGGTTTTTTTTTTACTGAGAGGAGGGCTATAAGGCAAGTTACAGAGTGTGTAGAACTCTACTCAGCCGAACCAAATTTACAAGGCTATTATTGCCCGTAAGCCAAAATAGGAGGAAAAAAATTGCAGTTTATGTATATAAGATTAAGAATTTTCACAGATTCTGCATCTTGCTGGGCAAATCAAACCCTGAAGCTTTGTCTTGACAGTCTTTCTACATGAAAGCATTTACTTCAGCTTTCATATGAATGCCTTTATCAGATGAAACTTTTACTTAGTCATATATTTATTAATTTTAGTAGCCAGCTTAGTGACTCAGCTTACTAGGGGGCTATCTTCTGCTTTCTTTCCTTTATTAAAAAAAAAAAAAAAAAGTAAGCAATGCCCTAAAAACAATAATATATGAAATTATCCACAGGAAAATTGGGAAACTACAGCTGCAGTAAGTGTTCCCACTAACCACCCATTCACTGACCTCCTTCTTGAATTAGCTGAGTGAGTGGCACAGCAGAGACACAATCTGAAAGACCCATTGGGCTATCGCCCCCCTGAAAATGTCAGATGAGTTCATTTTTTGAGGACTTCTGTTCATGTTGCTCAACTGCTAAAAATCTTAATGCTAGTCAAGTCTTAGCAAGCACACAGCTGACTTCAATGGCAGCGCCTACAGAAACCAAGGCACACAGATTTGCTGGAGTCTTTGCAGTACCATCCCTGAACTTGACATTTAGAAGTTCCCACTGCACTGGGAAGAACAGTTTAAAATGTACAAAAATCCTACGACCTTAACTGGGAAAGACAGTGTCAAAACCACTTTTTTCCTAGCTTCTGAATAAAACGTTTAAACCTAGAATTTATTCATGTAAACTAGTAGGCTACTGTACAAATATTATTTCACATTAAAACCAGTCCAGATGTATAGTCCAAAGGGATGGTAGAATACACAGGCACACTATATATTAGTTTTCAAAACCAAGATTTGATTTATAGAGGTGAAAGCACAGTATATTAAAGGGAGAATGCTGCGACTGATTTGAATGAGAGTTACTGGTCTTCTCAATATTGTTACCTTGCTGCTGATGCTAAGGCACCTTTCTTTATTACTTATACTACTGGTATGTGGATGAATTCATCTAGCAAATATCTTCTGCACTTAGTAAAAATGAAATGCATGAACCATTAGAATGTAGGTAGAAAGGTATTCTTTGCCAAGACAGCCAGTTGAGGAGAACAGTTGTTGCAGCACTTATTAAAACTTCCCCAAATGGTATTTCATCTTATGTCCCTAATTACTGAACCACACTTCTTGTATCCTGACAGATAAACCTGTTTAAAAATCTTGAAGAGGCTGAAGAGAAATGACGTAGGCAGCCCAGAAACACCTTCTGCCACATCTCTGACAAGATTCAGCTCAAGGCACTCTGACCCCTCAGCTGATTATCTGTGCCTCGACAGTGTTGTCTCCCAAAAAAAAAAGAAAGCCAGAAAATTAGCACTTCTAAATGCCTGTTTTGCATTCTTCAAGTACATTATTAGAATTCTTTTGTCAAAAGTAGCACGCTACATTATTGTATTCATAATAAATGCTCTTTGATTTGTATGACTTTGTGTTTGTAATACACCCAAACAAAGATCTCATTTGTTCTGCTGGCAAAAGCTAATCTGTACAAGGATTTTTTTATCTCTTTTTTTTTTTTTTTGTAATTTTTTTTTTTCCTGCAAAAACTGCCTTTCTGAGCCTAGAGATTGGGTTAGCTAAAAGCTTCACATTCATTATCTTTAAGGTACCATGTTAATGAAAGGATTTTAATCATTGACATTGCTATGTGAATTATTATTACACAAACCCCTGCTGTTGAGTAAGACAAAATTAACCCAGTGTAAGGGGCATTAAAAAAAAAAAATAAAAAAAAATCACAGCTAATTAGTAAGCTAACAGGAACAAAGAGAATGTATAACAAAGATGTTGGGAGGAAGACACTTATGTAAAAGCTGTAGCTTCCATTCCAACATTGATCTTTCTGTATGAAAATCTTTTTTCTGTCTGATTTGTTCCATTAGACTTGAGAATTTTTATGTTTTGTAATTAGTTTTCTAAGCCACAGTGCCTCACTTCCCTCAAACTGTGGAAATCCAAAGGCTCATAATAGAAAATGGAAGATATTTAAAAATGCTTTTAAATTATTTCCCCAGCGATCTATATCAGAAGCATAAAGTAATTCTCTGGATTATTCTAGGAAATTATTTCCATATCCTCTGCTGTTCTCCATGAATTGCGGAATACTTTAACTAATCTAGCCAGGTTCCATTGGAATAAGCCCTTCATTTTAATGGATTGATACTATTGTCCAGGTTGCAATTCCATATGGAGCAGATAAATGAAGCTATAGGTTTAAATCACCGCATGGCTTTCTCTTCTACACTCCTAGTCATGCTGGTTTCCAACGGGCAACACATCATTGTGCCGGTGTAAGAGCCAAGGATGAGATGATCAAACCTCAGAGAAGTATTCACGCTGGGTGCCATTTGTTTATAATTGCTCTTTGTAAGTTATAGTTTCAGATAAAGCTCCCAAAATGGAAGGGAGAGAAAATAATAATTAAGTCTGTTTCTCTTTCTGAGCCTGACAAAGGCTTTAATATTTTTTTTTTAAACCTTTGTCTTTCCCTTCACTATTCCACACATTCCCCCCCCCACCCCTTCTCTCTTTTGTTCATCAGCCTTTTCAGCCTGATAATTAAGACTCAAAATATTTGCTGCTGTTGTGTTTGGTTTGGTTTTGTTTTTTTCCAAGCCATCATTTGGTTTGTGTTGTAAATGTGGAGTAACAATCATCTAGTTCTCTTGTGTGCTAGTAATTTAGTATTTCAATAATCTCCAATTGTTGAAAGGTTTAAAACAAATCAACATCTCTAGCAGTTTTCTTTGTGGGGAAAAATATGTGAACATAACATTTAAAGCATATACTCTTATATTTTCCTTTTTTTTTCCCTGCTAATTTTGTGTGTGCGTGGTGAACCTTATGAGGGAATTAAAACACAAGACAATTGCTGAGCCTAAAACAGCAGACTTGCCTCAATAAAAAAATAACCTTGCACAGGGGTAATCTTATAACCAATAGCATCACTTCAGCTCTGCTAGTGCTGGATAATTCCATTAAGTCTTTTTATCCAAATTCAAGTAAAAGATGAGGTAGTATCTAATCTATTCTGCAAGGGGCAGTATATTTTTGTCTTGTAGAAATTTTCATGGAAGGATCTTACACTGTTTTCAAAATATTGGCTAACCATGCCAAAAACCTCTAAATCAGGATGGTGTTAATTCCACAACGTACACAAGTGCATCCAGGAAGGCCAATGACAAGACTAGAAACTAGATCTTAAGAACCTTGGAACACATTTGAAGAAGCAATGACATTTATTTTATTTCCAGCATCCCTGGGTAATGTTCTTCTCTCCAAACTGAACTGCCTGAGTTACTATTTTGGGTGGAACTGGGGATGTTAATCAGGCCAGTTGTCTAAAATGGATTTAGAGATCCAGTTTACATAGCGCTGAAACTGTTTGCCAATGATTGGCCTAGAGTCAAGTAAATTGGTGATAACTCCCAGGGCAGAGCATACCCCACAATCCTCACTCCCAGTGTATGTTTTTATTTTTTTTCCTCTTTTTTTTTTCATTCAATGTTGACAGACCAGGAACAAAATACTTTTTTTTTTTCCCCCTATTTAAGTTTTCCTATAATGCAACTTTCAGAGCAGAGAACAGCCACACAGCAAGTCATCCTGAAATTGTATCAACACCCAGAAATGATTCAGCTGAAAGCCTAGGAAGGACATTCAAATTCCCTCCTTTAGAAACTGCAACTGACTCATTAGTCCAGTTGAGAAATGACTGGCAGTCGCAGAAGACAGCATCCTGCCTCTCATGCTGAGACCTTTCCCAATGAGAGGCAGCCAGCTCTCTGGTCATGGAAGTGAGGAACCTCCCAGGGAGTGCAAGATAACAAAGCTACTAACATATGGTCTTCCCTGCAGCCAGTGCTCCTATAATGCCATTCAGACTTCAGTTAGATTGTATCCTCTCGCTTTAAAAATTAGATGTGGATAAAAGTAGATGTGGCTAAAGCTACACGTAATTCAGAAGCTTCCTTCCAACTTTGACTGCTCTGGCAAAGACTTCCTATACATTCCCCTAGCCACCAAAGTGGCTCCTCCTTGTACTAAATCAGTCAAACTTAATGCTGACCTCTTGCGAACCTTGCAATGGGGAAAGCTCTGGATAGCTTTGGCTGTAACAACCCCTACTTACCTGTCATTCATGTGCTGTATTTGACAAAGCATGAATGGAAAAGAAACAATTTCATGACAGGAAAGGAGCTGAATTAATTTTTCAGATGTCCACAGCAAATCTCTGTTGTCTACTGAATGTCATGTTTTTCCTGATGGTAGATAGCTATGTATTTATGAAAATCAGCTACAGGTCTATCTATCTACGTGTGGATGGCTTCACATCTAAGTGAGTATGTGCATTTGCCTGTAAGAACTGCATAGGAAAACTGATTAGAAAAATAAGACTATCAACCCTGATCCATTTGTGCTTTTCACTTTCATATGCTACACAATTATTTGCTCAGATTTCATACTGATGTCAACAACAACAGTATGCAAGCAATGAATGCATAATACACAATAGGAATTTGGTATTTATAGCAGAGAGGTTTCTTTTCTTCTTTATAACTATTATTTAAGCTAGCCACTAAAATCTGAAAATATAGTGGTCCTGACAATATTCTCTTTGAACAAGTATTTCATATTGTTAAAAATGTTTCTAGCACTGTTTATTTGAAGAACTTATTTATACGCTTCCATAATAACGTGCACTTAAGTTTGTTGCTGAATAGGGCTGAAATTCTACTTGCTCTTTTTTTTTTTTTTAGGTACATACCGACTATTCTAATAGTAAAAAAAATACTAAATAAAAAAGAATTTTACACCCCATCTTTATGTCTTAAAGAAATGATTTCATAAAGTTTTTGAATTTTCATCTTTGCTCTGCTGCACTTACCAAGCAGTTATCAGACCCCATTGTGAACACTTTGGAAAAACACAGCCTGGCTGTCAGATTAGTAGTATTTGGTACTAATATTACTAATTCAACATTTGAAAGGGCTGCTCACTGGGGAAAAATAACATGTTCTCTAAGTCACAGGAGAAACTAGGGAGATAGTTAATGGGTGTTGGCTGTGCTGCACCTATTGTGCACAATGCTTTTCACATTGCAGCTGACTGACTGCCAATAGATGTGGAAGTAATTGTCAACAAGATTTATTGTTCCTTGCACATTTATACAGTCAGAGAGGAAAGGTTGAAAGAGTTTTGTGAAGTTCAGCGCCGACTTCTACTGAACCATAGCAACGCACACTGATTATCACTAATGTATGTCACTGGAAGAATTTTGTATCTTTGAAGGCCTTAAAAGTCATTCTTTCTCATCAGAGCAAAATCCCCACAATCCTCAGTAATTTATTTTTTTTTTCTGAGATCAATACCTGAGCTCTGACTTCAGTTTTAGCAGACAAACCAGCAGTTTTTCAGCAGGCAACTGGAAACCTCAAACTTTTTTAACAACAGAATTAGGGCACTCAAGGTAATTAAAAAGTAACCACTAGAGAGAAGCTGATGGGCTTTGCTTGAAATTAAGGGTTGTACGGGAGGGAGGAAGCACTGGATCATCTCTGCACAGTAAAGACTTTAGCTCACCAGTTTGAAAGAGCACAATATACTTGTTATAGAAATGGATAAACTCCAGAGGCATGAATTTCAATGAATGTCTTTTTTTTCAGCTTGTGTTCCTGTGGTTTATGCTTCTAGAGAATGTTTTTAACCTAGCTTCACTAAGGCAGAACTGTTTAATTTACATATAATTTTATATACATATATATTCCAGCTTTAAAAGGATAGATTTAGTCTACCAAATGCTACTGAATTTAATGAGAAACCAAGAGTCAGTATCTCAGGCATTTTTGGCTCTATCCAGATAGGGAAAAAAAAGTGTTACTTTGAAGTCTCTTAGGATTGTCCTGCTTGAATCAGTGGTGGGCTCATTTCTTTGTTTCGTCTGGAAATCAGCTGAGGTGAACTCGGTCACATTTTTGCTGTAGAAGACCCCTCTAGCTCTGGTGTCCTTTTAACTAATAGCTCAGGATGATGATACACGAGACAGACTGGCAAGAACTACCCACCTGGAGTCTTTCAAGCAGATATTTCTGTGAAGACACTCTAAAGTGGAAAAGAGAGAGGCTATATTTAGAGGACTTGGTGCTGCTAGCTGTTGCTGCAGTCTGCATCAAGCTCTTGGAAAGCAAACAGGTAAGATATTTAGGCCCAGTTATTATGCATGAATTACAATCCTACACAAATGCATTCGTGCAATGACCCAATCTCTGATGAAGTCAATGAACTGCTCAGTCACTGAGGTGGACACCTCTTTTCATCTAGCAGGTTATTTTAGTATTTTGTCTGCACATAATTAGCGCTATAAAAGTCTTCATTTCTATCTTACAGATGCTACTAACCACTGATAAAATAATTTATTTTATCATACTTTAAAAGTCTAAAGTACCTAAAGGCAGCATGCATGTTTAAAAGTGCTCCTTGGAAGCACCTTTCTGTTCACCCTGCCATTCTGTACTTACCTATTAGGAAGCATGACCTTAATTTCAAAACTAGGCACGCAAACACATGCCAGCCAACCAGCTGATAAAAGCCTCCGAGATCATTTGTTTGTTGCCAAAGAGGGTGCAGCTTCTGGTAAACAAATAAAAGAAATAATTAAATAAAACTCACTCCTCAAAACCTGATCTTGTCTTCCAATTTCAGGTGGCATTTCCCAGCTCTGTTGCAGCTGCTCGGAGAATTGTTTTGGTAATGAAGGACAGCTGGATAACAGGCAGAACAAAAGTATCTGGATACGTAGCAAATGGGATGGAAAAGAGTTGTGGCACTTTTGGATTGGAACTACTCTAAAGCATCCTAACGAGCATTAGCAAAAATAACATTTCAGACAAGCAACTGTGTTTATCCAAACATTATTTACACAGCAATCACATTTTTTTTTGCGGGAAGACAACTGAAATTTTACAGCCAATTTAAAACCACTTATATTTGACTACTAAGAAGAAAATCAAAACAGTTTCAACAGTCTTCTGATAATTAGGCAAACACTGCCTCGAGGTACAATATAGAAAACAGCCTGTACACTTCCTTATGAAAGTAAAGAACTGCAGCTTTGGTGCTGAATGTTCCTGACAATTGGATTTGGCCTAAAGGTGAAAGCATTTTCTACATCCTTCTCTGTTTCAGGATTTCCCCTGTTTCTCAAAATACCTACTATTGTGTATTGCTCTTCATAAACTTCTACACTCTTATTTCAGAAAAAAACCCAAACGTGGCTGGGGTGTATTTGAAAATAATATTATAAATATCATCTGCATATGGGAAATACAATTGCTCTTTTCACATAGGCTGAGTGCTCCACAGTCTAAAGTCTTGAATACATGTGCATGCACTCGCTCGAATTGCCTCTCAACTCTGCCTACATTGACTCTCCCCGGGGTCACTAACAAACTACACACCCTCAGGCAAATTTAGTCCCTTATAATAAAAGAGTTCCCAAAATTAGCAGAACTCTGAACAATGTGAAGTGCTGAGAAATCATTGATGACTGCTGTGTTTCTGCATGAGCCAGAATAAGAGCACTCACACAGCTGTAAGAGAACCAGAAGGTAAGGCAAGGATAAAGCAGAGCATTAACAAGGGTAATTTCTGAGAGAATGAGGCCAGAGGGTGAGGTACCTGCTGCATTGCACAGGGCCCAGCAGAGACCCCCTCTAGCCCTTCATTCTGGCAGTTCTCTGTTATGCATATGAAATAAATGAAAGCTGGCTACAGAAAGAGAAGCTAAGTGGAGTAGTTCAAACTTATTGATTGTGGCTAACAGAAATTTCTGTCAATTCCTTTCTCCTGGACGCAATCAAATCCAAAACTTCACTAGCTTTATCTGAACAGCCCTGCAGACTGATAGCAGGACTGAAGTTCTACCTTGTTTGGTCCTCTCACCTCAGGTAAAGGTAGGAGATACTATATCTGAGGGTTAAGCAAAGCTTTCTCTGCCAAAGGTTAAAATCCTGACTTCTTCAAAGCCTCACGTCACTTATACCCCCCAATATTTATGTGTTCAAATATTTATGTGTTCTTGTTCAAGTGGGAAAATGATTCATTTTATAAGAAAACTTCTACGGAGTCAAATTCTTTATCTTTGAACCTTACCATGAGCTAACGGGTAGAAACATAACAGCCTGAAAAAATAATTTGTTGGACCATTAAAGATAATTTGTGCGAGTAAAGATACAGGTGGCCAGTTCACAACGACAACAGGTAAGACAACAACCAATTCAGGAGATGAAAATCACTAGATGGTTATGCAACAAAAATATTGACTACGACTTTTTTTAAGATAGCATTGCAAGTCTCTCACCATGTCTACATCACAGAGGCAGTAACAGAAGAACTATTTTAATTGCAAAGAATCAGTGCAGCACATACTGCTGTTTGGCAGCTGGGTGGCATTAATGCTGAGTAATGCAGGATGTTTCCAGAGACAACATCTTCATTAGCAGGACTACGGTGTCCTACACTGGCTTGCTTTTAGGTCTACTAGGCTGAAAACCAAGTATTAGAGATGAAACCTTGAAACGTCGGGAACAATTTTGTTCTGTGTTCGCCGCAGACAAAGGAAAAATATTGAGGTGTAAAAAGATAATCTGGTGACTGATGCAGACAGTCACCTGGTGCCCCGTTGCCCTTTCTCCCAAGCACGTCAGAAGCACTCAGCTGGCTGACATCAGCCCCTGGCCCCCTGGTCACCTTCCCTTTTTATGTGTCTGTAAAAACCTCGTACAGATAAATTAAGGTAGTTCAGAGCGTATCCCTGGGTTTCATCATCTCCTCAGTTACCAGCCATAGGACAGATTACAATTTCACAGATGCTAGGAGAGGAGATATTATAGCAAAGCAGTAGTGCCACTACAGATAAGGTTAAGATGGCACTTCCATTATAAACACCTATTTTCAGTGGCTTATAACTGCAGGCTACAAATTTCTCTCAGGCTGAAACCTGGCATATTTGGGCTCAGCTGGGTAATGACTTTCCCTGTCTCTTCATACCATTTTGATTAGGTGTTTGCGATACGAGAATGCAAACAAATAGATGGCTCTGGTCATTTCAAATGGCAATGAAAGACTCTTCTTTCATGAAAAAAGCCTGGAGGGCAGGATGTTCCTGTCATCCTAACACCCATTTTACTGTTGGCTATTTCCCCCAGAAGACCATTTTTAAAGTGACAAAATTCACATTATTATTTCCAAAAAAAAAAAGGGATTCAGTCCAGGCCAGACCTTGCTGAGGGTGATGACAAAAGCCACCCTTAGCAGAGCAGCATTTCTGGGAGTTCAACAGATTGACCAAAACTTTCCAGATTTTGGAATGAGCAAAAGACAAGCATTGTTATATAGTACACAAATCTCATTATTTTAATGAGGCATTTCTTCTAATTGTCTAATTATTTTGAATTATCCCTCATTATTAAACCCCCATTTTTTCTTTCTGATCTTTAATGAAGGATGTAATGAAATCCCTAAATACAGTACTGCTTTTTTTCTCTCATAAAGTTTGGCATTATTTGCCAAATATGATAATTTTTCATTAATCCTCCAAAACAATCAAGTACAGAGACCTACTTGCATGTCTGTCTATCTTCCTGTCTCCATTCATGGTAGTATCTATTTCACCAGCTACGTAAAAAACTAAATAACTGTAATAAACCTGGTGAGTGAGACAAATTTTGTGTTAGTTTTCTGTTGTACTTCTCATGTACCAAGATGTGTGCTGAATTATCCTATCACAAGCAAAGTACAGACTTGGTGTGCTTACAGTGAGCCAAGAGGATGCTGTATCCATCAAAGCATATTCTTGAAGAGTCAAACTCACAGCGGATGGACAAAGGAAAGGGAGAAAGAAATGGGAAGAGGAAGAGGAGAGGAAAAACTAGCTTATCAACATTTGGAGAGGGAACATTGAAGTGATTGAGCATCAGTTAAGGATATACTGATAGATGAATATATTGATATTTTTTTCCCAACATTTATTTCCAATTACCCTCATCAGTTTAATTTGGACCAGCATCTCTAGTGCACACTGTAACTCCTCTGTAGTCCTGGAGCAGCTGTGGTGGGTACATCCTTCAAGCCTACTGGGGGCTGCACTAAACCTGCTTTGTACATTCCTTCCTACTACAAGCACTGGGTGGAGGGAGGAAGGCAATCCCGATGGCATTATGTTAACTAAACCTCCCTAAAGTCTGTGGGGGCACCACACTGATAATTATTTTAGACAAGACATTCACATGTGGCAGATAGAGACAGCACTATGAAGGACATGGAAGGAGATCACATACTTGTTACTCTGGTTACTCAACTCAAAATACATGGCAGGACTGGAAAGAGGCCAAAGGCAAAAACCAATTAAAAGTTGAACAGCTGTTGGTTTTTTGAAAAAGAGACCAAAAATAAAGAGAACGTGTTAAAAATTATAACAATAGCAAGAAAATGAGGAAATTCTTACATGGAACATACCCAATAGAAAACCACCCATCAAAACTGAAGTTCCAATGATTTAAGTGTATGCATACACTGTACTGCAAGAGTACATCAGCAACGACTGCAGTACACCAGAGAGATACCCACACTCACTTTAAACTAGTGAGCCCGGGCACTGCCAGCAGTCAGCTACAGCAGCACAGAGCTCAGCATGAGCTAATTTACCCAGCTTCTCAGCAAAGTAAATTGGCTGTGCTGAGCTCAGTGCTGCCTTGGTTAGATTGTTATCAGCGTTTGAATTTAAATCTAGTTCAGGTTTCTCTGCATTACTCTGCAGGCACTTGAATGATTGCCGGGTAAACCTACTGCAAGACTTGGAGAAAGAGAGGTTTGGGGTGAATTGTGCACCTATGGAACTCCTTCAAAAATATTATTAAATTAATTGTAGGGTGCAGTAAAACCCCTCCCAAAATACTAGACACAACTGCATTACAGAGAACAAATAATTGCAAAGGCAATAAGAAGAGATTGATTAGGCTGCAGGGTATAAACCCCAATGTAAAGTTGCCTATAAACTGCTGGTCCAGGTAAGGTTGGGATGACCAATGTGGTGTATTTTACATTCCTAAGTGGACATCCTTATCAAAAGTACCTTTCCAGTGACTGTTGCAGAAGAATCTTTTCAGCATCTGTAAAATATCATTATCACTACTTAAAAGCCCGAGTCCAATGTGGTGAAAGGAATAACTTTTCAAGTCAGCATGGATATACTAGCAAAAAAACAAACCCCAAACCCACAAACCAAAACCAAACCAAAATACCCTAACTTGGGAATGTTTAACATACAGTTCTAAATGGCAACTCACATCTGTGGCTGTCTACCTCAAACGTTACCTCACTGAACCGTGGATAGATTTATCTGTTCTGGTTATGTCAGATGACTATATGTCATACAAAAGTACTCCCGGAAAAGATAGATGATTTTTCCTCTTTGTAAGAAGGATTGGGCACGGTTCAGTGAGACTGCAAAAATACTTTTGAGTTAGGCACAGGCTGGTGATAATTGGCAGTGACTGAACGTCAGTGGATGAGAGTGGGGAAGAAACCAACCCTATAATGGCAGGTGATGGTACGTGGAAGTGCTGGTTACACCATCACTGTGTCAGACTTTATAAATGAAGGGCAAATTAAATTAGGTTAAATATATGGTTATTTAACAACCCTCGACCAAACATTTCTTTGCTGGATAGCAAATAAGGCTTCTATTTAACCAAAG
This sequence comes from Chloroceryle amazona, assembly GCA_027560015.1. NCBI lineage: Eukaryota > Metazoa > Chordata > Aves > Coraciiformes > Cerylidae > Chloroceryle > Chloroceryle amazona. The sequence goes on along the minus strand of JANHFX010000655.1, from coordinate 108,884 downwards.
ATTAGTGCGTTCCAATTTTAATTCCGATGCAGTTTGTTTTTATAGGAGGATCTAAACAACACTTTATGTTGACATTTCTATTGCGTATTTAATGAACGCATATCAAATATGCATGGCAAATAAATACTGTGTTCCACGTAAACCTTTCCTGCAAACTTCCTATCTTTTCTGCTTTGAGATATATTTCTTCTCATAAAAATGCATACCACTACAATGTAACTAAATCGTATTCCCTTTTTTTTTTCCCAGACAAGAAGCAGAAATCCAGATTATGCTGCACTGCTGATTTCAAATGCAACTGTACCTCTGCCTGACTCTAAACAGTCTGCTGAGAAAATACCCTTCTGACAGAACAGATTAAGACTATCCCAAACTCCTTAATCTACTGCCCATACAGAAGAGCTCTGGCGCACTGCACATGAAGCAAGCACCAAAATCAGACCTGGCAGAAAATCCTAACGACATTTTTCAGCCTGAATAGCAAAATTCAGTTTCTTTATGCTCAGCTAGAGCAGAGGAACGCCCCATCATGCGATAGCATCTAGCTACTTCTAGGTACAGAAAGGTACATTTCCAGCAATTTTTCTGGATGAAAGATTCACCATTCACATCCCAATGGATCCCAGCTGAAGTTGGGAATTCTAGGGGACATGTAGAAATATCTGGCAGGCATTTACTGTGTAGGAGCCTAAAATGTTGTCTCTTTGAAGAACTGTTTAAGCACATACTGTGAATTATATACTATGTAAAGAATAAATTAACAGATATGTCTGTTGCACATATTTCCTGGCTACGTGCAAATAAATCCGAATCTCTAAGAATTGTTCCAATTTTCATTTTAAAGTATGTAATCTAATCTTATCGATTTACTGTTTGGGTGCCCTGCTTAGCTTGAAGAGAGAGCAGGCAACTCCTTTTGCTGTGAAAATATATTAACATAAAGGCAGTAAGTAATCATTTTTTTTTTATGTTTTGTTTGTTTTTCCTTCTTTTTGGATTCACAAAGGCTTTTCAAATGACCTTGCAGATTTTTTTAAGGGAAACACAAACACTGTATTTATATGTTACCTTCAAGTCCAGAAATAACAAAAAGCAGATTCCTTAGCTCAATAGATTCTGAAATGAATGCTTATTTCTGCACACCTTCAGGTTCTGGTATTTTATAAAGGAGCTTTAATGCCAGTCTGCCTAGTAAATCACTATGGGATGTCTTTATATACCACTGACAGTAATACGGCTCATTTTGGGTGATTAACTTAACCCCCAGTATTGCAAGTGCCTTGCTACATTAGCATATCTTTCAAGGAATAGTTGCAATGTGAGAAAATTGCCTGTAGGATTATTTGCAACTAGGAACCTGTGAAATGTAAAATAAAATTGAAGACTATAAAGTAAAACATCAAAGCTACCTAAAATATTAATAGCCAGTACTCCAAAAAGTAATTTAGAAGAATTGCACGAGGGGGTGAAAATTACTAATTTAAAACCAGATAGCCTTGGCAAAATAAAGTCAGAAGTTGCAAACAAAAAGTAGACAATACAAATTCATTGCGGACGCAATATGTAAAGAATGCGAGTGGCAAGAGCAGCTTTAGGAGTTGAAGAAGGCTGAGGCAGAAACGCCCGGCCAAGCAAACAACGGGACCTGTACAAACAAAACAACATTTTATTATGCTGAATTTAGGCTACTGGAGAGAAAGAAAAACAAGTACTCTTTAATCCATTTAGTCTTCTGTTACATTTTCATTCTAATTGAACACGGGCAGAATTTGTGGGCAGAAGGATTTTCTTTTTACTTGCTGCATTTGGAGCTGAGAGCCATTGTCACGCTGTTCCAAATCATGTTTTCACCTGCTCTCTGTGGGGCAAACCATGTTGGAAGTTTCAGTCGAGTTTCTGTGGGAGATTACGAGCTTCAAAGCTAACATTGTGAAACCTGTTTCTCTTTTGATATGCACTGTTCCTTTTAAGAAATTTCAGAACAAAGAAAGAAACTCAGATGAATCATAAAGGCGCAGAGAATAGCAGAAAAAGTCTTTAGTCTTGAATCAGGCCCCGATTCTGCATAACCCACGACAGAGCTTTGAGATGTTTAATCTTCTTACTGAACCATTGCCTCGGAGAAGTTCCTAATGTACTTACACCACGTACTGCTCTGAGCACTAATGCTGGGCCAAGAGCCCGGGCAAATGCTGTGTGAGTCACTGAGGCTGCCTGCCATCCAGGGCTGCCCGCCATCCAGGGCTGCCCAGCCTTGGTTCTCCCTTTTTGCTTGGGATTACACAGCCCAGAAGATGACTTCAAGGCCTGTAGGAAACTCATGGCACATTCAAGTCTACTCCCAGTTGTACCAGTTGCACAGAACGCCCGCAAGGGAAAGCAATGGGAATATTCTGTGTCCGTGTCTCTTCTTCTTGACTTCATAGAGTCTTAGAATGGTAGGGGTTGGAAGGGAGCTCTGGAGATCATCGAGTCCAACCCCCCTGCCAGAGCAGGGTCACCCAGGGCAGCC
>JANHFX010000655.1:82437-106272 GCA_027560015.1 Chloroceryle amazona | reverse complement strand
GGGCTGGAAAGTCTCCAGAGCAGGAGACTCCACAACCTCTCTGGGCAGCCTGGGCCAGGCTCTGTCACTCTCACAGTCAAGTTTTTCCTCATGTTCAGGTGGAGCCTTCTATGTTCTACCTGATACTCCTTATTCCTTGTCCTGTTACTGGGCACCACAAAAAAGAGACTGGCCCTTTCCACTCGACACCCACCCCTCAGATATTTATAGACATTAAGATCCCCTCTCAGTCTCCTCAAGACTAAACAGCCCCAGGTCTCCAAGCCTTTCCTCATAGCAGAGATGTTCAAGTCCCTTAAACATCCTCCTAGCCTCCTCTAGACTCTCTCCAGTAGATCCCTGTCTCTCTTGAATTGGGAAGCCCAAAACTGGATACAGTATTCCAGGTGTGGTCTCACCACAGCAGAGCAGAGGGTGGAGAGAACCTTCCTAGACCTGCTGGACACAGGTTTTTTTAGTACATGTTCTACAGAGAACAAAACAGTTCTGCTTGAAAGGGGGCTGACTTCATGACTGATGAGGTCTTTTTAGTCTATAATAACTGAGATCCTGCTATTTTCATAAACATTGCAAGTCTGTAGTACAAGATGATAAACAGGGAATTTGTTTGGGAAGTTCCAGAACCTAAAAATGTAAAGAATTCTACCAGCTGCCTCTAAAACAAGAAAAGAGTTTTCTGTATTAAATACTTCAGACTAAATTCTGTAATTCTCGATACTCCTTTTTTCTTTTTAAAGCTGTGATTAATATGTTTCAAGACCATACATATAATCATGTTCACTTCTAGATATATCACGATACGATGCAGATAAAAAACAGGTTACAAGAAGAGAATTGTTAGAGTTCTAGCTTATCTTTAAAAGTCAGGAAGGAAAGCTTTTTCAAACTGACCTATCCATCCAAGTAGCAGATGAAAAAACAATGCCAGCAGCTATTTTCAGGTGCTTTACTCTAAATACCAACTTTAATATAAAACCTTTAAAAGAAAGGTGCTTTTTTTTGTTCTTTGAGCTATAATATGTAGAGCAATAAGAGAAAGGCACCTTACAGTGAACAATTCACTTTCCTGTAATAATGTGTGGAGCCTCTTCTCATTATGCCATACTTACAAGGTAGCAGCAATCACCTTTGAAATGGTTTAACTGAATTGAAGGGATTATTCTATGGATAGCTTACTGCAAGACTGCTGTATTTTTCTTTCCCTTCCATCTTCCACAAAAAGGAATCTTCCTCAAGAACTTTGAGGTCCGTTATATAGAGAAATTCATGATCCCATCTAGTCTGTATGGTTCCTTAGGACAACCAGTTACCAGACATCATTCAGAGCAGCACAGAGAGTCTAAATCAATGTGGGCTGGGGGGATTTGACCCACCTCTGTGGGTGATAAACAATCTGACCAAAAATGTTTCAGCCAGTGAAGGCAAACGAGTGACTTTCATAAAGAAATATGGAATTGCCATGAAATAACAATTATAAGAACATATGAAATATGTAATACACTCTTCAGGCATTCTAACTAAAGAAGAGAAAAATCAACCAAAGACTAAACCCAGAGATAATACTGTGGTTAAACAGGGACTAAGTGAACACTGATGTATATTAATTTCATTACTCATTTCTAAAATGAATTACTCGATGGGGCCTACGTGTGCTAGATTCTTTATTCAAAGGATGGATGCACCAAGATTCCCATGTCAGAAACCAGTGCTGATTTTTAAGATCATCAGGTCTCATCTGCTAGAAAGGGAAAGGAACATTTAAGCCAATGGTTTTTGGGTTCTTTTTCCCTCTTTTGGGTTCTTTTTCCCTCTTTTTTTCAGCTTTACACTTAGTACCAGAACTTTAGGGAGGGAACTATGCTCCTCTCAGCTGTGAAATACTGTGCCTTGGAAAACTCCACTCTGTGGATCCATTATCCTGAGGCTGGTGGCCACACAGATGCCAGGACTATCTTGGGTAGGCACATGCAATCCCTTCAGCAGCTGGCTATTTCTGGAATGCATCGCTATGTTGATTCTTTCACCTTTTCTTTGGGAGCGATGCTTTTTGTGATGCTGCTTGGCCTATACTGATCTTTTATGAGCTGATGCTTCAGGTGACTGTTCCAAACACTTGGCACTCACACACCTACAAAAGGCAGCGGGGGAAGATGAGTATTGTGAAAATTTAGGTCATCAGCTTTAAAAACATATGCAACACTTACACTGGTACATTACTGTTTCACCAGCTGGGACAGCCGACAGAAAAAAGGCTTAAAACTTGGAAGTGTTTTGTTTTGTTTTGTCTTCTGAGTACTTCAGTTCTATTCAGGATCATACAATTCCATGACTCTAAGAAGTGTTTGTTACTGAAGTACATGACACTTCTAGAAGAATTTGTTTTCACTTGACTTTTGTGCGCGCGTGTCGATAACAGAACTATTTGTTACAGGAGCCCAAAGTGGCTCTTTGAAAAGAAATTACCAAACATAATAAATACTCTCTTTGTACAAAAATATCCTGTAAAAAGATTATTTTCGTGAATAGCAACACTTTACTTCAATTTGGATGTCTGTTTGCAGTTTCTAAAGACGCTGTTAGATAGATCTCATTTCTGGGAGGATTTGATAAGACAACTCTGAGGAAATAATAAACAGATTCTATTTATAATGGACTTGCTAACTAGCACTCAGAAAAGGCTTTTATGTCTGAGGTCTTTTCCTTTGAATTGATCTTTGCTGGGATAAAGCTATTATCATAGGATCCTGTTCAGTCCCGATGTATGCAGGGACCTGATTCTGTTTGAACCCAAATCTAAGGAGAAAAAGTCAACGTTTCTTGGAACAGTAGGTGATGTCAATACACTGACTTTTCCATTAAAAAAAAACCCACAAAAATCCAAACCCAAGCACAAACAAACAAACAAAACCCCAAACTAAACCACGTTACTGTTGCCCCCATTTCAGGATTCTTGGGGAAACCTCATAATGTTGCACCTACGATGACAGACTGATTTCTCATCTGGTAGTGTTCACACCAAGCCAGTTTATCAAGGAAAGAAGAACCTGGCATACTTAGTTTTCTCAGCCTTAATAAGAATGATGGAATTTATAAATTGAGACAAGGTGAAAAGTTCAGGGGAGTGATTTTCACAATTACAGGAAGCCCAAGTTCCCACAAATGATAGCTTAACATCATTGAAAGAGAAAGAGTCAGCTGATGATTTTCACAGACAAATATTTAGATATTTCATGAGCAGAGGCTCCAGGAGTAACAGGCAATTTCCAGAGCCTGGTTCATGATGTTCAGCAGAAACAAACAGGACTTTTTATTCTGAAATTCAGAAGAAGAGAGCTGATATGATACTACAACTGGCCAGTTTGTCCCCACTCAACTCAACCATCAAAACTTCTGCTTGTCCATTTAAAGATCTGATTTATCTAAGCTGATTCCAACGATACCAAAGACTATGAAAGATTTGTCTGACCTCCCTCCCTCCTGCGTGCAGAGCTTTGTACCATAGAGACAAGTGTAAATAGTTTAGACCAACGATAAATTCATTCCTCTGCTCAAGGACCATGAGGAGCACTCTAAATGTTTTTGAAGACCTGGGGCAGGATAATGCAAGGCAGAAAGGGGAGAAGAATCATTCTACATTGCAAGGTCTTTTCCCAGAGGAGGTAGCTGTAAGTAACTGAGATTTTCAAGCATGAAGTCTTTGGTGCATCAAAGGTTAATGCTTAAATCTTGCTGCTCACATAGCTGTTACCATCTGATCTGGCTGCCTGGGACAAACTCGGGGAACAGTGCTGAAGCAAATGGCGCAAACATATTCAGAACAGTTCTCTTTAAAATATTAGGAAGGAATTCTAGTTCCGTGGTGTAAAGAGTAAAAAATAAAAGCTTGACTTTAAAAGCTGGAAAGCTGGCTTTTTTCACCATGGCAATTTGTTGAAGAAAATAAAAAGTATAAAGCACTTTACTGTTATTTTAATGGATACATCATGTTCTCCAGCATCAGAATTACAAAGGTGTAATTTGTTGTATTTATAACCTCAATCCTCATTTGCAGTGAAAACCTTAGACATTTTTTTTAAAGAGATTTCACTTGGAATCCTTACCTACCTTGCTCTTTTGCTCTTATTTATTATTATTACATATTTAATTCTATTCCTTTTCCTCAGAAAATAAATGGTAAAAGACTAACTCATTATACAAGATCTCATAAAACTCTCACATTGCTTGGGAAAAAAAATGGTTTCTGCTAAGATTGGTACCGACAAGCACTTTTTTAATTGCTAGTAATGTACACACAAAGAATACAGGACATATTATCACTGATATTGCTGCTGAGGCTCCAGTAATCTTCTCTGTATCAGAAGTCCCTGCCATCATTTTGTTCTCTAGAGGATATGGCTTGATTAGGGCTGTCCCATTGTTACAGCTGAAATCTTAGCAGATTAATACTTTCATCAGGGCATCAATTTGTCCCACTTTTCTTTTTGCTGCTCTTTGTGAGTGACACAGCCAAAGGAATGCACCTCTTTAAACTGTCATTCTGTTTAACTCCTCCTCTGCAATTATACTGGCATGCATAATACATCATAACAAATTGGATTTTGCAAAGAAGCAACAACAGAAATTATATTTGCTTGTGGCATAAGATAGAAGCCGTTGTAATAGGGGAGGGAGGGGGTGAGCAACAGATAAAGAAACCTAATGAATTAAAACCACTTATAGGGAATAGCAGTTACCTTCTCTTTTCTCGAGGTTTCTTCTTTAGCGGAAAGACTGATTACAAAAGCAAAGTGAAATAAAAAAACCCCAAGAAAATATTAAAAAAAAACAAACAAAGAAGGAAATAGCTTTACAATTAGAAAAAGCTGTATAAAATTGTACAGTGTGTTTGTTGTTTTAGCAGGAAGATTTTCCTTTGTCTTTAGAGGTTACAAATAATTGCCTTACTTCAAGGAAAGCTTTTTGTTTGAACAAAAATTCTTAAAGAGACACCAATCAGGTGACAAATCCTACGTCTTATAGGTCAAATATCTTTACCAGTTCTCCAAAACATCCACTGTCCTTTGATGAGTAAAACCCCTGCCCCCATATACCAAACTCTGTGATGGTTTTCCAAGTCCCTGTAAGTCCAGCAGACTCAGTGGCTAATTCTCCTCCTCCATGCATCTGATTGCCAGAATTACTGACGATAAGAGGCAACCCAGAATATCCTTCAAGTAGCTGACTAGAGCAAACAACATAACCCTAGTGTGCATGGCACTTCAAGAAGGCAACCAGATCACTTGCCTGCTCCAGATCCCTCAAAAATAAAAAAGACAAAATATGCATTTGGCAGAACATCAGCAAAAAGTCTTTTGGTTTATAAAAGAATTTAAATGAAGCAGAGGAATATTTCCAGTGGAACAGTGAAACCATTCTAATGTTTTAGCTCTGAGATTGTTTGTCCTCAAGATATTCTTCAGAATTTAAAATGTGCTTTTTCCCGTGTCATTTCTGTTAGCTTCAATTAATTTTAATACTATGGCAGGTGCTCCACTTCATTTAAAAAAGAAAAGAAGAGGGAATCGGCTTTGCTGACGAGGAAGAATATATTTGTCCTTTGAAAAAGATAATAATTTTGGCTCAATGTTTACAAAACAAAATCTTGTGGGTAAAATCTGAACATTTAGTATGGAATTAGAACTGAACTGTTCAGAAGCTCTGTCTTACTCTTCCCCCCTGGCATCTTGCATCTCCCATGATGATGTGCTATCAACCTTCAATAACCTAACAACATACTGGTAGGTCACAAAAATAAAAGGAAAGGTCAGGAAATAAATAAGTGGGAGCAAAATAAGCAGAAGCACAGAACCTAAGAACAGTGACCAGTGACCATTCCCAAGCTTTTTTTTGCACCCAGACTTTATCATGATAGGTATTCCCTAGGATGTTTCACCCAGCTTGAGGATAGTAACAGTGACATAGGTGGTGACTTAACATGTTGCAGCTCTAAGTGATCTAGGTGCAAGGAGCATCAGTGATAAAGTGATACAAGGTGTGAGTTTAGACAGTGAACATATCAAAGTACCCATGTTAGAACCATGTAGCGCTTCTTTATAGAGAAGGGATTCATTCTTATCTCCTCTACCACTCTATCCTCCTAACTTTCACCTTTAGGATGGATGATAGCTCCAGGACCATTGCAAGCCCTCACAACATAGAAGCATTATACACCAATTATGTGGAGAGTAGAAATCAGCAGCAAGATGACAATTTCTTGAGTGATCTTAAAATAACCGGATACTTTCCTTCCTATAATTAAGCTAAGAACTTCCTTCTCTATTAGAACGGCAGAAATTCCTTCTCAGTGAGACTGGCAGGTGGCTGTGCAGTTATTTCCAATAGCATTAGTGCATGTCAAGGGTAGACACGAATTAAGAACGGGGAAACAGGAGATCCTTATGCAAATGGGCAAGTTTGGCTGCCAATTATTTTGGTTGCATTAGCAGACTGCTATCTGTGGTGCGACTACATCAAAAGTTGAGAGAAGTGGTATATTTGAAGCACATACTGTGTTCATCTGCTCTTCCTAGTAAGAGAAGCCATTAGGTTGCTTACACAATTATTATCATATTAGCGTCCATCTTCCAAGTGCCCTTCAGCTACTGCTTTTCCCACACTGCCACTGCTGAAACAACCCACTTGGGTTTCACTGGGAGTAAAATCAATATCTTCCCAGAATGATTAAAGAGCAGGCTCTAAGCACATTCCTATAGTTCAGTAGCTTCCAGTCTTTGTTGCAGTAAAAGAGCATTTTCTATAATAATCTTTGGCTTGCACATTTATTTGAAGACTGATTACGTGACTGTATTGTTACACAGATAATTGTGGGAGTCACCAATTAAATTCTCATTTGTGTTCAAGCATGAGTCTCTCCTTAGTTCCTTCTGCACACGCATGAGCTAAGTCTGCCTCTTGTAAACTGCAGTTTGCTTGATATATGCAGTTTTATAGCTTATCAGATATAATTATGCTGAAGGCTTCCATTCTCTTCCTTTTTTTTTCTACAATGCAGCACTGCAGAAGAATGCACTTTACAGGCAGGTTTATTTCAGACTATATTTTAAACTTCAGGGGGTTTTTTTAAACTTCAAAAAAATAATAATGAAAATCTCCCAATGGATTATGTCCAAAGATCATAATCCCAGGTCTGTACCTGGGTGAGATTTTTTTTTTGCAATCATTTTTCCCTTTTATTGAAGTTAGAGAGCAGATTTCATGGCACTCTTCCATCTTAACAATAAGAAATTCACTTCTGTGACTAGAGCAAGCAGAATACTTACTTGCATGTGAACAGGTAGTGCTGCCCACTCCATAGTAGGGACTTTCTCAGAAGCTGATCTAGAATTTTTATGATTTTCATGCTAATCAACGTGCAAAAAATACAGGATCCCAGGTAATGATACCAGTTCAAGTAATATTTGTTAGGTTTGTAACATGCCTTTGCATTATAGGTGAACCCAAGCTGTGCAATACTCAAAATTCAGAAAATAAAAGCATTAGTTCTTACTCTTTGTCCACATGGAACAGGAAGCTGACTATTAAAAAAAAATAATCAATTCCATTGAGGAAATTCCATCAGTCTAATAATTTAGGGTATAATACAGGAAATTTGATTAATTCTTTGTATTAATTTTAGCCTACTGTGTCCTTCTAAACACAAGGAGGATCGACCACTCCAATCAGAGGAAGTTTTGCAGTTCACCTCAATGAATCCTAAGACTCGCACATCAGATTTTGTAACAACAAGACACATTCTGATCTGGAGGAGTGGATATATAGGCTTTGCCTGAAAATTAAAGGCTGGAAAAAAAGGGTATACTGCCTTGGCAGCCTAATGCACAGGCTACATTACCCTGCCCAGAGCTTAAGTGCCCTCAGACTGCAAAAGAAAGCTTTAGCTATTTTCTCATAAAGTACAACATATGATACAGGTATTTAAGGGTCTCTGCAGCTGGTGAAGAGGTAGTCTCAGAGGGCTGGGAGGTTCAGTGACTTCCTTAGGTTTTACATACTTGATGGACCTCACCAATGAAGCTAGAAATCTTTTTAAGAGCCAGCTTTTAAAAAAATACCTCTTTTATCCAGATGAGATATACCAAGAAAGCCCCTGATATAATTAGATCTATGGCTGATTCTCATTTTCTAAACTTACAAGAACTTGAAATTCTGCACGACCAGCTGCTGTTTTTCAGATTATTGAATAGGGGAAAGATTTGTTTTGAAAAGGACAAGTCAGTAATGGCAAGGACTTGAGACACACTTACCACCTTGTTAAGGTTGATATCCACTGAAAATCTTTCCTAAATCCCATGGGCTGCACTGGCCAAAGCTGCTGAACAATAGTGTACCTTCAGTCCTGTCATTTCATCACGTTCATCACATCCTGAATTCAGCTGTATCTTTCCTAGCCTAAGAAAAACAGAAAAAAATCCCAACCTCAGGACATTCCTGACTGAAGGAATCAATGGATCATTGTAACAAGGACTATCATCATAGTCTATCTTCAGAACTCAAGCAGTGCAGCATTAGTGGGGCTGATGATTCAAAGAGACTAGGGAACCATATCACGTGCTGGGAAGTGGCAGAGATGTGGGCAGATGGTTCAAGCACAGATGGATTTCTGGTGTGAGAGTTCATGCCAATTAAACTGAGACTGTTCTTTTCCTTCTGCAACTATGCCATATCTTCCCAGGCCTCACTGACAAGACCACCCTGCAAATCCAGTTCAATTCAACTAGACTCTAGCAGTAACCTACATATACTTTCTACCCTTCAAAAATGAGATGGACATAATTTAACTATAAATGAATTTAAGGATTGCTAATACTCTAGACCTGAAACAAGCTAGAGTGAAACTGGACCATGAAACTGAAACTACTTAGAAATAGTGATGAATCTTCAATTGTTAAGAATAGCAATGGATCTTTAGTGGTTAATAGGTGAAAAATATTAACCTTCATTGTACAAATGCATTCAACAGTTTCTCAGAAGATGCCTTTGTATCTTTTGCACGAGGAGACGAGTACTTGGATTTCAGTCCTTCTCAAACAGTAGTGATGAGTAGGTTTACTTCGTTCATTTGTGGCATCCCACAAGAATCAATCCTCTCCAGTGATTTTCTACATTACTCTCAATCACTGAGGTAAATTTGTCAGATTATCTAGACTTAGGTGTCAACAGAACAATGATGATATTCAGCTCTTCCTATGTAGTGCCACATCTCCAGTATACAGAGTGCTTAGATAAGAACAGTTCATTTATAAAAACACCTGACTGCATTTGAATCTAAAAACGATTGCTGAAGGGCAGAGGGAGGCATTAGAAAGAATATGGAGGAAGGTGCATTCTTTGATTGAAAATGTTGGCCTCAAATTAGCCAGTTCAATACATAGCTTGAGGGTATTTGGACTCCTTGACGCAGCTAAGATACATAATACTATCCATAAGCAGCAGTTTCTATTACCACTGATTGCTACAAGGCTCCATCCCATCTTGGCAGATGAAGCCCAGCCTTTGGTTATTTACATGTGTCACCTCTCAGCTGGATTACAGCCATGTAGTTCCTGGGCATGAAGCCATCACACCTTAGGAAACTCCAATTAGTACAACATGCTGTAATACATGAGCTGCCCTGAGCAAATTTATCCTCTCTTGCAGTGACTTCTACTGACTTAAATCAAGGGGAATTCTCAGATACTACTTTTGAGATAAACAAAAGCCTGGGTTTAAGATTTTTAGAAGATTAAATGAAATTCTGGGATTCACAACCTTAAAATACAGCTTCACCCTTTCAGCAACATAATGCTCAGAAAGAGAGTTACGACTTGTCTACCTAGAAGACAGAAAGTAATTCATTGTGCATTTTGGAATCTTACAATCTCTATGAAACACATATTGCTATTAGGAAAAAAAAAATAAAAGGAAAGAACAAAAGAAAAGGGAAAAGGAGAAAAAGGGAAAAGGAAGGAAAAGGGAAAAGGAGAAAAAAGGGAAAAAGAGGAGGAAAGGGGGAAAAGGAGGAGAAAAGGGGGAAAAGGAGGAGGAAAGGGGGAAAAGGAGGAGGAAAGGGGGAAAAGGAGGAGGAAAGGGGGAAAAGGAGGAGGAAAGGGGGAAAAGGAGAAGGAAAAGGGGAAAGGGAAGAGGAAAAGGGGAAAGGGAAGAGGAAAAGGGAAAAAGGAGACTGACCACCACCAATAATACTGTCAAAATCACAGCCTCCACTACCCATTTTCTTGCACCTAAGGAAAATACTTTGAGATTATAAAAGAAAATGCAGTAAGGAAATAAAACAATACAAATTAAACAGATGCTTCTCAATAATCTACAGAAAGACACTTGCAAAATATTAATGAGTGCAGCACAATGCTGTATAGTACTGAAAGCATGGAACACCTGACCACGTGGTCAGGTTTCCAGTTATTTAGTTGTTTTTCTTCCTGCACATCTGAAATCTATGGGTTAAAAGGACATCGCTTTAGAAGCAAATTCCTTACAGAAGAGACAGTGTAGTGCTAAAAGCTCCATTACCATCTACTGAATGTTCACTCTCATCTTTCTGAGAAGGGCCCAGTTCCTATAGCCAGATGTCTATCTCCCAACGAACACCACTGATGAAAAATCTCAGAACACAGCCCATGGGACACTGGCACCCTCATTTCCTCTCCCTTGATGATCATCCCTCCTGATGTGGTGAGCCAGGAGGTGCTGGTGTTGGAGCAGGGGTTACCCACTGCCACCCAGCTTCCTGCACTGCACCTGGTCCTGTGCTGGGCACAGGGCTGTAGTCTGCAGGGTTACCAGCCAGCACCTTTCAAAAGCATTAAATTAACTCCAAAAGAAAGAGATTTCTGCAAGTGCAATGCATGAGGAAATGATGCCAACTCTATGAATGAGTGTTCTCTTTGCCATGTTGAAATTGTTTGTCCTGTTGTGCATATCCATAAATTAAGCAGCTGGGTTGGGTTTTTTTTCCCAGTTAAATGCAGCCCTTACAATGCATAATAGGTCATTCAGATGTGTGTCTAATCTGTCTAGCCTCACTAAATAAAAACCTGAATTCGGGCTTATAAATGAGGAGTCAGTTGTAGAACATTCAACAAAAAAAGACAAGAAAAAAGTTTTGAGTTGAGTTTTAAAGGATTAACGCAAAAAAACCTCCAGACCAATAAAAGAAACAACAAGAAGCGTGTCCACTCTCTAGACTTGATGCAAAACTCCTTCCCAATCCTCTCTGCTGTTTCAGAGGATAAGAAAAGCTGACGTGGAATTAAAAAGAACCACGTATTTGCACTTGCTGACCTCCAGACCACGTAGGCTTTTTCAATAAAGGCTGTACAAAATGCTTTGTTAGCTTGCCATCACAGTATTCAGCTGGTATGCAGATTCCTGTGGACAGGTGAAGCTCGTCTCCTAGGTCATCAATCAGATACCCTCCTCCTCATGTACCAGAAAGCATGGCAATTATCAGTGATCCTTAAATCTTTTCGAAGTCACTGAACAGCAAGAGTTCAACTTTTCCTAGAATCTGAGAAGTTGAATTTCATTACAAACAAGCCACTGAAAGTCCAAAGGAAAACCTGGAATTCCACCTTGTGCACAGAGCAGCCCGTCCCTTGAACATGTTTCTTTCCTCCACTCCCCTTCTTCTGTGCCAATGAAAGAGCACATCTAACATTTCTAGCCTCGAAAGGTGCCTACAGTAATGACCTTTTCTTATCCATATGAAATGTGATTTTCTCTGGGCTGGGTATTCAATAACTTGTGATCAGTGATATCCTAGAGCAAAGAGCTCAACAGATAAGGACGAAAGCAACAGGTATCAGCAAGAGTGACTCCTCCAGACTGGATCTTCCAGTCCAGCTGAGCTAAGACTCACTGAAGATTACAAGTAGGAAATGAAAACAGAGTTGAGGATTGAGTAGATGATAGACTTGGGTTGCTAACTTCTAGGAAGACAGTCACTTAAGAGCTTAAAGCAGGTCAGCCTCGGCTGTAGCTCTTTATAATAGACTGCCACCTCTGGGAGGGCAACACAACAGTTATAAAAGAAGGAACATTTCCAATCCTCAGCTGTCTTTTTTTCCAGTCAAGCTGAGCTGACTGAACTTACCCAATACCTGTATTATTTAATATCTCATTTGGCTTGGTAAAAGTTCATGCCATTGCTATGCAATGGCCAGCTCTCCGGGGCACTGCCTGCTCTCTTGGCAGGTTTGGAGTGTCTATGGGCTCATGAGACCACAGAAATTCGGGCAGGATACAGCCAAAAGCACAAGGAAGTCTGGGCTGATCTCAGATTTCATGCATGCTCTTGGTGTAGTAACTGTGTAGGCACTTCATAATGGATGAATTCCCACCCATACCTTCCCAGGAGTATCTGGTTTATTAAAAACGCCAAAGAACTTCCACAAACTGAAAAGGTACTGGGAAAAAAAAAAAGAGAATTCATCAACTAAAGTTGAAAAAGTGAGTTTGGTCATATTTTCACCTAAGTTCTCTATTGTTGCTGATTTTACAGATGCAGACTTTTTAATCTGCCAGAAAACTTTGTCTCCTGCCAGGGAGAAATGGGACTCCTTCTAAAGAAAATAAAAGAAGGGAAAATGAAAGATAAACTACGACATTTTCTTAAAGATATTTTACTGAAACTGTTGGCAGCCCTAGTAGTTGGTAACAATTGTGTCTGGAAGAACAAATCAATGCTGGAAAAGCTGCAGACTGTTAGATGACATTTTTCTCAGGTGACAATGTTCTACAATGTCTCTTGGCATTATTTTCTTTTCATTGGCTTTGGGACAGCAGAAAAAAAGAGTGAAGAAAGGATTTTGATCAGAACAAATACAGGACAAAAGCAACTGAATGAAGACCCTCTATGTGCATCGCTTCTTCCCCAAATTTTCATTGTCTCCTTAGACTGCAAGGATGTCAAATGGGGATAGCTTCCTGCTAGAGCTGCTTCAGGGCCCTGCTAGGTCTGGGCACCATACCAACAGCCACTTACTCTCACCACTCATCCTCTTCCACTCTGATAATCACAGCAGCAGGTTGATTATTGGGTTGTAAAATACAAGGGATTTAGTGCTGACTGCAGCACTGAGTGCCTCCTCAAATTCCTCGCTGCAGATCATTTTCATAAAATTTGTCAAGGGTCTTGTCTGAATTGTATTTTCACATAGTTAATCCTCTGTCTGTACAGCAATCTGGCCCTGGGCTGCTTGCACTGCAAAACACGCCTGTGGCTGACCTCTCTGCTCTCCCTGCACGTTCATCAGGATGCAACTGCCCCAGCCACCCACTTAGCAGGTCCCGACAAATACTGCTGCAGACACATGTGTGTTGACCACAGAGAAAAGTAAAGACAGTGAGGATATGAAAAAAAAAATAAATCTAGAGGAGGTAATATGAGATTACTGCTGACAGACTTCCCCTAAATACACCCTGTAATATGTAGGAATAGTTTGTGGAAAGGAATAAGAGATATCTCTGACTTCAAGCTCTGAACTTTGATAAGATTCACGGAAAAGTTCACTGTAAGCCAAGTTTAGTAGTTTATGATAAGGATGAGTTAATAAAATGGAGAATGAACTTAAGCAGTGCCCAATAGTAGTAGGTAGAGCAAGTTCTGTCCAGGAGAAAATGAAGCATTAAAACACGTTATCTGCTTGACCTTAATACCAGAGAGAGAAATAGTTGGAATTTTCCCCATCCATTTTCTGGTGCATCCTGTTCATTTGGTGTTTTTCTGTTTTCCCATTTTTTTTCCTTTCTTAAATTATAGATCATGAATCTGTTGCCACCTTTGATCCCACTTGTGACCGTATTTAAGGTATTTATTATCTGCAATTAAAATATTTTTGTTGATCTTCTTCCTCCCATGCCTCACTACTTACAGGGCTGAAAAGGATCACAAATAACTGCCTAGAAATAGGGACAGAGCAAGGGAAAGATAGCACAGGAATGCATTGTGTTTTATCTTGCCAGACAACAATATTCTTCTTAGGTCATGTTTCCATTCTGAAAATTAAGTACAGTGGAAAACAATGAAAGCATTTTGTAAAGGAAATAAAGATTATATTATTCAAGAGGGAAAGGAAGTGCTATAAAAATACCTCAGGAGGAGACAAGAAACAAAATGTCAAGTACCCCAATATTTATTTTTGGAAGCTCCGTGATTTTGTTTTTAATTAATAGCTAGTAAGTCCTCTCTAACAAACAATGCTTTCTTCCATGTTCTCCTTCAAGCACAGGTCATTTTTATTATGCATTCATTTCCCTAAGTATTTTTAACACATAGTTTTCCAGTAAAATGGCTGATTTGTAGGGAAAAAAAAAAAGCCCAAACAAAAAAAGCAGCTGAACTGAGAAGCAGGACTTTATTCACTCTTATTAATGGATCAACTGACAGTTAAAAATAGAGGTGTCCTTTTGTCTGAAGGACAGGAGCCTTGCAGAATTCAATGAAGTTTTCAGGTGAAGTCAACTAGAGTTAATTAAGTCTGTTATTTAACAAAGAATATAAAAATCTATTAAGTTTCTTGGCTCAAAAGCTGCGAGTAACGGACGAATACAAGGTAAGAGAAATGTGTGAATACAGACCTTTGAGCACAAAGTATTTTTGTTTCTGTAACAACATTAAGATGCCTGATGACCCAAATTCACCAGCAATGCAGCAAACAGTCTTTTATGCAGTAACACGACCAGCTCTGGCTATTATGTCTAACACTTCTTTACATTTTAAATAGTCTCCCTAAGCAGCAAATTAATACTGGTAGTTGTGAGATTTTGGCAAGTCGTATAGCAAAGGTACTTTAAAATAATTCCTTTCCTGTGTTCACATCATTGCTTTGTGTTCATAGGAAATAGCTGCTGAGGAAGACACCTTCTTACTCACATCGAGGCCTTTTTCCTGATGGTAAAAAATGTTTCTTAGTAGATTCTTTTTTTTTTTATTCACTGAAAATTATTACTTTCTCACTAATGATCATACTTCCAATATTTTTGCTACATAATCACAAGACCTATCTCATTTCTGAACTAAGGGGTTATTACCATATAATTATTTCCGATAAAAATAAGATTATCATTTCATTTCAAATGAAGTGTACGTGAAATAATTCTATTAACTTTAAAGGGCGGCACTCCAAACTTAAAGCACAACTCCACTTACTTGGTTTTTAACTCTTAAGGGTGTTACTGAAGTATCAAAAAGTACACCGAGGAGGAAAGAAAAATCACAAATTCCTGTCTCTCAGTGTCTTAAATTCAGAGGGTTTTGGTAGGGCAGGGTGGCACTGACAAAACCTGCTAAAGAATATGTTCCTCACCAGCACTTTCTCTTTAAAATTCTCTATTTTTTTGCTGCAGAGAGCAGCTACTGCAAAAAAAACCCACCCTGTATTGTAAAACTGAGCGGTGAACAATCGCTATCCCCCCCCAGGCGTTTTCTATGCAATGTGGCAGGAGCCTGTGTTTAAACAGATTCCAAAGGGCTGACACGTATGTGCTGTATGATAAGCGTCTGTCACGACGGTGCTGTCCTAGGGCCAAAGACTCTGAAACCGCTGCCTTAACCCGCAAGGTACAACTTTTGAAGATCAGGATTGAAATCCAGTAACAATGAGGAAAGGAAAGATACTATTGCCTTAGGAATTCATTACTGGGTTGCTCAGTTATGTCCTTTGCACAAAGTCTAAAAATACCTTAAAAATACATCGAAGCTGCAAGAACAACAGCAACAAAATAAAGGGATATTTTGCACTCCCAAGATAGGGAAGGCTGAGGGGCTTGCAACTTCTGGCAACAGGCAGAAAGCTCCTTCACCTGCAGATCTGCAATTGCAAAATGGGTTGCCTGGTAGCAGAGCAGGGGAAGAAACCTCTCTTTGGGGCAGCAGCAACAACAGGTGACAGTCATGGGACACCTCCTCCTGCAGGGAAAGTGGCACCTACCTGCCAGCAGACTCACCGTGCAGGTAGCTTGGGTGCTTACTGGGAGCACCACAGGCCAGCCAAGCAGTGGAGGAAGGACCCAAGAGGTTGTGCAGTCTCCTTCCTCAGAGTTTTTCAAGGACCAGCTGAACAAAGCCCTAAGCAATCTTGTCTGACCTCCAGCTGGCCTTGCTTTATGCTGGCAGATGGACTAGAGACCTCACGAGGTCCCTTCCAACCTGAATTATTCCATGATTCCATCAGACCGGAAGAACATATTGTTCAAATTATGGGCAAACTGTGCAGTTGCGTCTTCCCTCAGCTACAGTGGCATTAGATCATGGGAAAAAATTCAGTAAATATACACAGCCATCAACAGCAACTAACTGTACATTGGAGGAGGAGACATAGAGCATTCCCTCCTAGAAATATATTGTGACAATGTCTTTGCTTTGAACCTTCAGGCCAGGTCAGTTCAGGTGCTGCAAGAGATTTTATGCTTTAGAATGCAGCTGGCATACATACCAGCAACAAAATTCACCCTAGCCTCAATAAAAATCCTCTTATATTAATAAAAACGGAATGAAAAACAAAGGCAACTCCTGGAATTGAGGCAGTACATTGCAACTGTGACACACGAAAGCAGGGGCAGCGATAGCAGCAAGGGCCAACAGCAGCTTCTGCAGCCCACCAACCAGCCACAGATGTTGTTATCTCATGCTCTTTACATCCCAGCATAACATATTCCCATTTCATTTATCCCCACGGACGTGGTTTATTCAAATACTTCGCTCCTGAGCACCCTGTCAAGGAAGGAGTGTGGAAACACCCAAAACCATTCTAGACTCAGCTTTGAAACTTGCTCCAGGCTCTTAGTCAGCCAAAAGTGCCAATGCTCTCTGTGGAAAAGACACGAGTGGGGTTGGCACAGCCAGACCAGCACCCTGTCCCTTTTCCCAGCACCTTCAGAAGGTGGCTAGCTATACAGTGAGCGTTGGTGGATGGCTGTGCTCTCAAATCCCAAGCAGAGGGAGCAGCAAACAGGCAATTGCAGGTGTCAGTGTCAACCCTTTGCTCTGATTCTGTGCCCTGCCCTTTTTCTAACCTGCCATTAAGTGCTAAGAGGGTCTAAAACATTTCCAAATTGGAGAGGTAGTATTTTACGTGCCCTTTCCCCTTTGCACAGCGCTGACATAAAGAACCTGTGTCGTGCCCTTTAAAAGCAGGATCAATGATTTAAATGACCCCTTTTGGGGATGAACTCACTTCATCTCTTTCTGCCTTCCTGATGTGAAATCTGCATGCCTGGGTTTGAGTTCTGGCTCAGGTTGGACTCCAGAGGTCCTTTCCAACTCCTACCATTCTGTGATTCACCACTTCTGACTGCGTGGTATTTTAGACAAGCTGCTTCAGTGGTCAGGCTGTTAAAGAGGCAGAGTAAACAGCAATTACTCCTTTCTGTTAGGAAGCTGCCTCCTCTTTCCCATGGAAAACCATTTCAAGCAAATCAGTACTGGCTGGCCAGAGGTTTATTGCAGGACTGCACCTGAAGAGGTTAACAGTAGCTCCTATCCTTTAAAAACAACTAAGGTAAACCTCTGTCCATAAATAAATATTTATGGCAAACCAGCTGGTTTTAGCTGAAGATGTTTAATTTATAAGATCTCAAATTTATAATCCAGGCAAACAAGTCCCACGAGCACAGACTGAAATATAAACACCCATTTTGGTCATTCTGACTGAAGAATGCTCTACCACACATTTCCAACTAAGAAAGGTAAAGAAATAGCTAAATGAGAAATAAGAAAAATAAATAAATAAACGAGCACCTGCTATGATGAGAAAAAGCACCGGTAAATTATTGTTCAACCATTGGTACAGTTGATGAAACACTGATAATCTTTGTTTACCAATAAGTACAACTGCTAATGAGAAATTTCAGTTGACCATAGGTGCATGCCTCTTATTTATTCACTCTGTAGGTGCCTGACTATTTCCATCAGTAACTTATTCGAGGCTTTCTAGGCTCTGCTGTATCACAGAGCCACTGTGCTCCCTCACCACCCACCATTCTAGGGTAGTGTAGAACAGATACAAGACCAAACAGGTCTTAAATCTCTGTCTACAATAAGTTGATGGCCACATTATACACCAAATGAAAAAATATCCATATCAGAACACCAACTAGGACAATTTTCATCCTTCCTGCTAGTCCGGGGAGAATTTACAAGGATGGACATAAAGGTTGACTTTTCAGTTTGTAAAAATTCTGCCAGTTATGGCCATGGGGGTATTGATTCCTCCTTTGGTAAAGGGCCTTAGCGTTCATTACATCCCCTGTGCCTACTAAAACTGCATTTAAATTTAATGGGTAAAAATTTTAGACTTTTTCAAAGCTATGAGCTGTGGAAAACACTGAAAGATTAGACCAGATTTCATGTAATATATGTTTTCCTAGTTAGGTATCTATTTATTAATCTAATGTGTCTGTTTACACAAAATACACAAATGTTCTACCAAAAGTATATAGTAGCAGATGCTTTATACAGATTAAACGTTATTTTTATATGTCTCTGAAGTCTGTGCCTCATATTAATACAATGGATTGTCAGAATTTTCCATTGTTCCACTTCAAAGCATGCAATTATATTACCTTAATTGGAAGCATTGATGTGTTTTCACCAAGGATGTTTATTTGTGTTCTGACTACTGAGATATAAATATGGGACCATTTGCTATATTTAGATTTCTACTTACATGAATTTTGGTTCTCTGTATTTTATCTTTACCAACTATCAAACAGAGTTCACTTCCAATGCTGGAGCTATGAAATTAAAGTACTATAATGCAAAAAACTTGTCTTCTGATTGGGATCTCTGATTGATTCTGTACAGTCAAGAAATGTGTTAACTGCAAAGTGCAGCACTGAGAAGTGCCACAACTTTTAGACTTGTGAATTGCAGCAGGGTCCAACCAGTTAGGAATTCATGGGCGTCCATTAATCCAAAGGACAATTGCAAAGTTGATGTGTTGTTATCAGTACAGCCAACATGGATACCCAAAACTTTTTATAGCTTCAGCATTAGTGAAAATACAGCATATCCGAGAGGTTTTGAACTGTTGGGATGAGAATGTAATCCTTCTTTCAGGATTTTTCACTTAGGCAACATTCTCACCTCATCATACAATATTTCTATCAACTAACACTAATCTTTTTCTAATCCCACAGTAAAAATACACTGCTTTCCCCTGCACTTTGTTTAATGGAATAGGGTTCTGTTTATCCCAATCTATACAGAAGCCTGGCGCATGCCTTGACATTAGTACACTGACATCTGTGGTCAGTGGCTGTGAGAACGGTGTGTATTCATTAGAGAAGCATTTCACTCAGTAGAACATGCCACCTAAGTGGTTTTCCTCAGATAATTTGCTATTAACTGAAAAAAAATGTCATTTGAAAAAATCTCAATATTTCTTATCAGGTCATAGCATTTGAGAATTATCTTCCAATTAAGGTTTTATGTCACAGAAGTTTAAGTCTCTGGGCTTCACTTTGACTCATCTAATGTGCAATAAATGTATTAGTGAGGGTTCAGATTTGATTAGTTTTTGGTCTTCTGGTGATTTACACTTGAATTTGTATAACAACACTGACCAGACTGTTACAGAAATGCAACTCCCAACACAAATCTAAAGTGTGCACGTGAAGTACCCGTTACCTTACACACATCTGTTCACCTCACAATTGTCTAATTTGACCTTTTGAATTCATCTGGTTTTCTTGATACTGTTCAGTCCAATGATAAAAACATTTTGCATTTCTCAGAGTGTACGTCTAGAGATGAAATGTCATTTCTCTGGGGGATGATCAGAACATGCTTAGTGTTGCACTTGCATTAGTTGACACAAGTGCTGATTAGCTGAAAAGGTCTGCAGCCATCCTAAGCTGACAGTATACAACACAGTGCAGGTACTAATCACGCCTCCTCTTTAGCTTGGAGCATAGAAAGAAGCAAAGAAGAATAAAATGAAGAACAAAGTATCCAAAAGCTGAAGGAATAACAAAAACTTAAAATAATAATAATAAAAATAAAGGAATATCTCTGACAGTCCCATAGCTGAAAGAAACAGGATCTGTATTCTCAGTACTCTCCTGACATTTTGGGGTTTTATTTTTCAGAGGCAACAGGAATGGGGTCAAAATACTGTGAACTGGTATCCTGGAGTTCCCAGTGAAACTTCCCTACAGGATCCCAAAGTCTACCTGCTAGGTGTGTTCAGAAGATTTGGCAAACCCTGAGATGTTTACAAACCCTTCTCCCACTCTCTCATAGCTTTTTCTTCCAGAGGAGAGGAAAAGAGACTCGCAGACAACAGCAGATCATTTCTCACAAGATGTGAAAGGTAAGAAAACACTTCCTTTAAGAGTGGACTCCTGTCAAAGCCACAACATCAGAGTATCACTAGTGAAAAGTCAGCTTGCTGATAGGCAGCAGAGACTTTTCCCTTGAACACTGCTGGTCGTCTTTGGAATGAGCATATGCACAGGAAGGAATTGGGCAGTTTGCCCATGCAAATGTTGCTGACCCCACAAGAGGAACTCATCTAACAAAATGCTCATGTGGTCCCTTACTTTCCCTTTTCTCTGAGCTAATTGGTATGTCACAGGAGTCCTGCGTAGACGAGTGTTGACATGACTCAGAGATGACTCTGAACTGCTGCAGCTGAAATCCTTGGTGTGGGAGAAGGGCTGTCATTGAGAGGAGGGAAATGCTTTTGTTGCTCAAACTTAGCCACAGCAATACTGCCATCATATGAACCTTCTTCAGCCTTTCCCAAAGCCTGTAGGAAGGAGCAAATACAACTACACTGGGACCAGGAGGCTCAAGGATCCATGTGAGAAGGTAGAAAAATATGTAAAGGTAGGGAGAAATGTGTCTCTCAGGTAAAGAGGAAACTTTATCCCTCTTCTGATACGATCCAGGCCAGATACATTTTATTGATGATCTCACTGCATGGGACAGAAACTAAGGCACCTCCCTCCTCCTAAAAGTCTTTAACTTTAATAAAGAAAGCCTTCCTTATCAAATATCCTGTATATGTGTTAGCCAACTGGATGAGACACTAGAGCTGCCCTGTCTTTGCTAACATTTATAGTGATCTAACTGTCCTTTTAGCAGCAAAGTTCCTCATTTGGAAGAGCTCGTTCTCATTATTGGTGCATCGCTGACAGCTTCTACTCACTGGAGAATGGATCCAGTCCACTGGAATCCGTTTTCAACGATCGAGTCAAGGTATTGCCCTAGGACACCAGCTACAGCAAAAAGTTTCAGATCTTCATTTGAGTGCAGGTAAGTTTCTTGTAAGAGTTTCTCTAGGTGCCCCCGCAGAAAAGAGTTGATGTAATGGGATTCTTACCAGCCTGCTCTAGTTGAGGATGTCCCTGCTCTCAGCAAGGGGGTTGGACTGGATGATCTACAGAGGACCCTTCCAACCCAGACATTTCTATCATTCTATGAACCCTGATAACTTCCAAAAAAAACCAAACCCACCATCAGACAAATGCCACAATGTCCTTTCACCATCCACAAAGCTTGCAAACACCGGTACGCTTTAGAGATGTGAGTGCAACGCCTTGAACATCCCAGGAACACTCACATCTTAAAAAGGCAACGTACTGGAGGATTTCCTATTAAATGGATAAAATATACTGGCTTAGGTAAGTAGGAGATGGTGATTTTGTTTGGCTAAAGATTCATTAATCTAAATGAAACAAGACATGCCAATGTGTGGCTGTGTGGAACTGCAAGAACCTCCTATTTTGTGAATTCTAAACAGAAATGATGCACTGAACATTGAGACACTTTAAATAAAACAAACAAACAAACGAGCCAGCGTTGCCCATGGAACAAGAATATGAGCAAAAGTCTCTACAGATACCTTCACAATGGATCAAACCTTTACATTGCAAGCCATAAGGATGATTGTATGGTTCTTCTTTAA
This sequence comes from Chloroceryle amazona, assembly GCA_027560015.1. Lineage (NCBI taxonomy): Eukaryota > Metazoa > Chordata > Aves > Coraciiformes > Cerylidae > Chloroceryle > Chloroceryle amazona. The sequence goes on along the minus strand of JANHFX010000655.1, from coordinate 84,304 downwards.
CATGTGAAAAGGTCTGGGGTGGGGGAAATATTTTAGCAGATGCCATACTAAAGTAGGAGTTTCATGTCAGTGAAGAAAGTCTGAGGAAAATCTATCGACAGGACAGATTTTTTCACTTTATTACACTAAAACTAATTACACATTCATCAGAAACAATGACTGTTTTAGAAAATGTGGTTCTTTCTGCTGCATTTTTCTCTTAATGAACCCAAACAGATCTAATGGTAATATTAATGCTTTAAACATAAAATAATCTATGGTGCACAAGCCTGCTATTGCTTAAATTATTTGCCAGTACTCTATAGAATCAGATTTTTGCCCATACAAAATGAATTCAAAACACTAATTCCTGAACACTTCCAGAAATCTATAGCTTAAAGTGGCATAGAATAGTTAACATTTCATTACAATTCTGCATCTGTTGATTTAAGTGGCAGTTTGTGTTATTTAAGAATTCATCACTGAGAAAGCTTTTCAGGAATTTCTTTTTTAGTTGTTTTGCAACTAAAATATCCTCAAGTGGAGATTTATTTTTTTTTTTTAATACTGCACAATTAAATAAAATTTTATACTCTATGCATCTCATTTTCATAAGGGAAATTTGTAAATCATGCATTTATTAGCCAATATTGTTCTATTTTTAAAATTACTGTCAAATTACATATGTCTGGTAACTCCCTTTGAAGTAAATGAGTAACATTTATTCTCAATAAAGCTTTCATTTTAACAAGGCACATTAGATATCATTAGTACAAATTCATTATAAATTATACTTCAGATTTCACAGAGTTATTTACCCAGCCCTTTTTTGTATTTGAAAGTTAACCAAGATAATATTAGTTTTAGCAAATGCCTCACAGCTACCCAGATTTTCATATGAAATTATTTTTCCTTGTTTTCTATTATATTCACAAAGCATAAATATATAACCTAGTTTTATTTCACAACTATTAAATTTCTATATTTATTTCCATTGTAATGATATATACGAATTCATAAGAGTAATTTAAAATGATGCATCAGGAGCTACTATTTGGAAAATAATTAATTATTTTAAAAGGTATGTAAATCCTAAATAATTGCCTCATTATCCACAAACATATTGCTGTTTTATAGGATCCTCCTTCAAAAAGTGATTTCTGCCTAATGTACTACTCTCAGCTTATTGTTGCTTTAGCTACACCCATTACTTTTAGTAAATTGATGGAACAACTCATCATTTCTGCTCTGCCTCCAGCGTGGATGTGAGCACCAGCCAGAGCTGTTGTCGCAGGACAGAGAGAGGAGGAAACCTCAGTGTTTCAGCTGTAGCAGAAGCACCACCTCACCCTGCTACAGCAGCTGGGGGAAAGCCCCTAAGCTTTATAGAATTACAGCGTTTGGAAGGGAACTCAAAAGATCATCGAGTCCAACCCCCCTGCCAGAGCAGGGTCACCTAGAGCAGGTCACACAGGAACGTGTCCAAGTGGGTTTGGAACGTCTCCAGAGGAGGAGACTCCACACCCTCCCTGGGCAGCCTGGGCCAGGCTCTGTTACCCTCAGCATGAAAAAGTTTCTCCTTCTGTTTCCATGGACCCTCCCATGTCCCAGATTGCACCCGTTACCCCTTGTCCTGTCATTGGACATCCCTGAGAAGAGCCTGGTTCCATCCTCCTGACACTCACCCTTTCCATGTTTATAAACATTAATGTGGTCACCCCCCAGTCTCCTTTCATGGAGCTAAAGAGCCCCAGCTCCCTCAGCCTTTCTTCAGCAGGGAGATGTTCCACTCCCTTCATCATCTCTGTGGTTCTGTGCTGGACTCTTTCAGCAGCTCCCTGTCCTTGAGCTCAAGGGCCCGGAACTGGACACAATATCCCAGATGTGG